>BSBK01002112.1:1805000-1817500 GCA_027943335.1 Chamaecyparis obtusa
ATTTGTCAAGAAATTAAGCACTTAAACTAAAAAAAATTATTTATAAAAAAAGAAATAATAAAATATCATGTGAAATCAGATTTTTACCTGCATTCTATAGAACTGTAGAACCCATATAGTAATCCCCTTGGAAGAATTTGCCCAATTTATGGATCAGGCCACGGAGCAATTAGAAATACAAATCATAACAAATGAGATATATAAACATGGTCACTGCAAAGAAAACATGATTGTAAACACAGTCTGAGAAAAATAATTCAGGGGGAAGCAATTTTTCAGAGACGCGCAAACACATGCGAAGACTTGGAAGAGTGGTTGAATGTGGCTCTCAGGTGCCCACATGGAAACCCAATTTTTTTCCAAATTCAGATTGCTTATGACTGCCAGAGTAATGAATAGTGAGAATCATTCACATTTGTAACAACCATAGGAGGAGGAGCTACATTAATGAAAACCCTTTCTACAAGTGTGGATGTAGTTGAGAAGTAAATGCACTCAAGGTACCTGAAACAACATACCATGATAAAAAAAACTAGAAAATGCATTACGTGTACTACACATAGAAGAATTACCATCATCAACTTCTATCATCAAAGGTGCATATAATCTAGAGAGGATGAACAGGTGCAAGAATATCTACAATTTCCATAGCTAAATCAGGGTTTACGCCAAACAAGGCACCTGTAATCATTGTACAACAAGAATTACTAGTTCTAGAAAATTGGTAGCAAGGGTAGGTGAGATTGATTTCTTATGTTTTGGACATTAGTTTATAATTACCTTTTTTTACCAAGCATCAAAGCATGTTTAATCAACAAATTTGGGCTTGTCATGGGTTCTAAATATGTATTCCGAGGCCATTAGTATTGATGGATGTTGCAGATAGAGGCTTAGTTTATGGAAGAAGAGTCCCCTATTTACTATTGGTGAAATATTTTACACCAATGTAGATAACCAATGTGGATGAAGATGACATTTTCCACTTATTTTAGCTCTTGTTGTTTTGTTATATTTATTCTCTAATATATGTTCAACTATGATTCAGGTCCTATTGCATATATGTAATCATGTTCAATTTTGTTTGGTATAAATTTAGTATTATCAATTAGTTCTTGGATAAGGACCTAATTATTAGTTTGGTCACTCTGTATTTCATATATTATGAAAAACTTTATGTGCTTCATACCTGTAGTCTAAATAACATCCACAAACAATAGAAGTGCTTATGAATTTAAATGAGAGATTAGAAAATATATGTTTAGAAACACTTGCAAGAATTACATTGAAAATGTGTTTATATAATTTGTATCATGCTAGGATTTCCAAGATGTCAAATGCATTCTTTGTTTGATATGGATCTAAGACCATCACAGGTAAACCATTCATGAATAAAGTTATGACAACATTCTATTGTGATCATAGATACCATAATATATAATGCAAAATATATGTAATAGAATATAAAATTTTATAAAAAAAATCTTTGTAATTGTGATTAATGTGATAGGAATAAAAATAAACAGAAAACCTTTTCAAACAAACCTCTCAAACACACATTTATTTGTAAGATCTTCGTCCTTCATACAAATTGGGTGAATCTAATTAGTCAAAGTTATTAAGAGAAAGCACCTACAAAAGAAACCGAAAACATTAAGAAAAGGTGCAGCAATTACTTTCTATTCACAACAAATCTGAATTTGTAAACAAGCATTGTATTACATGGTTAAGAATGGATGTCTCAACCTCAAATTCCTTATACATTTAGAAAGAAAACAAGCAATATTGCTACAGTAATTTTCTTCAAGTTTTATTTTGTTTGTTTGTACTATTATATAGTGTCAAAACCATCACACCATTTTCCTTTTAAGTATTATAGAGAACAAGATTAGGGGTTTTCTCAACAAGAATAGAAGTCTCATAGTTTACCATTTCTCTTAATTTCTTATTAAAATTTTCATATTTATGCATATATGAGGATTAATTTCAATATCAAAACATAATATTTATATATTTTCTAAAGATCAGAAAGTTGCTTCTATGTTTGGTATAAATTTTATCCCATCCTATGGCATTTGAAAAGAGAATTACACCCTACATTATCCAATCAATTCATGATACTTTTTAATCAATCATGTTGTAAAGAAATTCGAAGAAACAAGTGAGCTAATAAAAAGGAACCAACCTAATCCTCCCTCTTATTGATGAACTTGCCTTCTCTCTTTGTCCCGACCTCTTGCTCCCAAGCAAGAGCCTCAGGTCGACAGGCTGCCTGTATTAGAAAATAAAAGAAAAAAATCTTTCCCTGCTTCATAAACCCTTCTCTAACTTCTCTCTATCCTCTTAGTCCATGTCTGGCACCTCCCCTCTTCACTTTTAGTGTATCTTCTCTGCTGCGCATGGATCTCCAAGGTCTCTTGAAGTTATCTCCGATTGACCATTTCTTGCGTCTAGAGCTCTCATCAAGCACCAAATAATAGTTTAGGGATCAAGAAACTTATATGGAACAGGTGTTGTTGTTCTATTCCAAATCAACCAGTACACAAATATAAACATTGAAATAAACTTGTTTTCTTCAGACACTTTTTGTGAGAAAAAGTCAAATTGCATTAAATGTCCATGTGCAAGTCTGAAAATGTTCATGAAGAATCATTAAAATTAGGTACGAAGAGCCAAATCAAGTTAGATGAGATTGATTCTCTAGAGTCTAGACACTATCTTTTTCCTTCAATACTAAGCTTAGGTCGTTGATAAGATGAATATTTTAATAACTATATTCAGTATTACTCTTGATATATGATGACCACAAAATATCTATTATCAAAAACCACTTATAAACCCATCAATGGTATCTATTATTAATACCCTGTAAATTCCTTTGACAGAACCTTCAAAAAAAAAAAAATCTTGTAAAAGAGTGGTTAAAGAATTTTGTTTAAATTAAAGTGAATCAGAGTACTTTGAATCACAAAAATGTTGGAAAATAAGAACATCTAAATCACAAATGGTACCTCGAATAACATAACCTCTTTGGAGGAGAAGCTTGAAGAGTGATGAGGAAATGAAGCCTAATGCTCCTGCCGCACAAACAAGCTTCCTGTCATTCTTATTTTGGCCCAGCTCAAGGTCACTTCTAAGTTTTGATTTTTTGTTGAGGTGAAAATTGGGTGCTATAGTTGGTATTTATTTGGCCAATTTTGGAGATGCCTTCAATAATTTTCAAAGGATTTTTAAGTGGTAATCAATAAAATGTTGGTTTGGATGCAATTCATAAAAAAATCAGCTAGAGTTCTACAAATTCATTGCGGGTTCGCACTAAAGAACCCAAGTAGAATTGACAAGAGTTTCCAACAAAATTATGGGTGAGCAGTCACGGCCTACCTCAACATCCACTGTCTCCTTTTCATTTAATTAATTATGATGTGATTTTTCGCGGGAATAACTATCCAACCATATCATTCGATATGGCTGGATGTGCATTGCCATATGGGCATTATCCTCGCCATTGTACTTCTGCACTATTGTCATAGTGTACCATCGCTAAAATCAGTTAGATGTTGTGATGATTACCTACACTTCACTTTTAAATTTCAAAGCTATTTTAGGGAACTTTTAAAACTTAGCATTATTTTCTATGAACTCCAATGGGAATATCATGTCAGGTTTTTTTTTTTCATCTTGAACTTTGTTATCGATTATTTTATTTGATTATATTAGTAATATAAGAAATATAAGATATTAATAATTAAATATATATTTAAAATTTTTAATAATAATTAGTAGGTTTAAATTTTTAAAATTGAATTTATTATTTATTTTTGAATATTTAATTTTATTAATAGTAAATTGTGTGCTTAATTTTTTATAATACATTATCTATTTATTTATATATATATATATATATATATATATATATTATATATATATATATATATATATATATATATATATATATATATATATATATATATATATATATATATATATATATATATATATTAAATTTCTAATAATAATGTTATTAAAAATTTCACTTGTCATTAATTATATATTATTTATATTATAAAATGTTTTAAAGTTAATAATAATATGAATAAAATACTCATTCAATATTTACCTAAATCTCTATAAGTAAACTATATAATAAATTTATTATATCTCAATTTTTAAAAGTTAATTAATGATACTATTAAAAAATCTATATAAAATATATTGTAAAATCATTAAATTATATATATAACATTTGACATTATAATTATTACAAAATAAAAAAATATAAAAAAATAAAAATTGAATATATAAATGATATAAAACTATTAAATATTAATATATTATTTTAATTATTTTATTAATGTAACTTTAAAAAAGTAAAAAGTAACAAATAATAATTAAAAGTCATCCATTATTTTTTTAACTTCTCTGCGTACAATTCGAGGCATAGTACAGTCAACATTAGTGGAAAAAAAAGTGTGGTAACTTTTTACTTTTTAAAAAGTAAAAAGTAACAAAGCCATCTGTTATTTTTTTAACTTCTTTACGTACAATTCCAAGCATAGTTGTGCAGTTTTTAAAAAAGAAAGTCATTAAAAATATTAATTTAAATTTATTTTTTAATATCAATAATAGAGTAGATTTTTTTTATTATTTCAGTTTTATAAATAATTTGACTTGATTTTCTAATTTTTAATCTATTATTTTTATAATTTTTAAATATTGTACTAATAAATTATACATGTCCATGTATATATATGAATCTTAATAATATGTACACAATTAAGCGAGAAAAATTTATATGGAATGTGTAACAAAATGGATTGTAGAAATCTTAATTTTTTTTAGAAATTTAAGGTATTAACATTACTATTATTTAACATTTAAAAATACAATATATTTTTAGTAAATAGAATTATTAATAGAATTATATATTTTCATATTTTAAATAATAGATTGTATGTTAGATTTTTTTTTTGAGTATGTTTATTTATATTAATAATTATTATATTATAACATATATAATATATTATTAAATAATTTTAATATATCAGAATACAAACTTAAAAATTAAACATATAATTTATTAAAAAAATATTGATATATGTAATTTCGAAACTAATTTTATTAATTAACAACTTACTATTGTTATTATTTATTTAATTTTTAATAAAAATTTAAATAATAATATTATTAAAAGTTAAATAATAATATTAATAAAATTTTAATATTGTATGGATCTTAAAATAATTAGTTATATATTATAGTTTAAAAATATAAATAGACATTAATAAAATTTTCATATAAATATTTTTTAGATATCCTTATATTTAATATATAAAAAAAATTATAATTAAACTTTTTTACTCTCACACATAAATATGTATAAATATATTAATACTATATAAAAAACAAATAAAAATAATTGATAAGAAATTAGAAATTCAAAATAAATAATTTATAAAATTAAAACAATAGAAAAAATCTACTCTACATATAATAAATTTGATGTTAAATAAATAATTTTAAAGTAATCTTTTTAATGACATTTCTTTTACAAAACGCTACATCATTTCTATTTCCTACAAACTGTACGTTTCTTCCCAGAAATGCATGGCTATCCACATCCATCCATGGGCGTGAGACAAGTATCGATGAGCACAGATGCGAGAAAGCTCACAAGGAACTTGCCAATTGCCAGTCGGGTGTTACTGTCCTTTTGTGCAAACCTGTACAACCACAAGACATGTTGTATGTGCTGAAACCAATTTCCACTATTGTAGTTCAAAATCGGAGAAAAAAGTGGTTTAAAGCGTGAGACAAGTTTTGTGGGCGTCCGTACGCGAGCAACCTCGCAGGTTAAAGCCTATCGGCTAACAATAAAAGAAAACCAAAAGATAAATATGTTTTGGGCATGTATGATTGTAGGAGTTTTGAGAGTTCTTGGAACAAATACATTTAAGTGGAAAATGTTTTATGAGCTTGTGGATCAATTTTTTTTTACTAATCTTAGAATTGACATTCCAAATTTATTTTAGCTCCAGAATGTTCTTTTCTTAGCTTTCTTACCCCTCTTTTGTTATCTAATCGTCATTTATCTCTATATCATGTTTGGAATCTACCACTGCCTCTATCTTCTCATACATTAAAGTTTAAAAACAAATTTTATTTTTTGAAGATTAGTAAAGTATATATTCCTTTAGAAATCTTTTTCAAATCTTCGCTCACCTCTTGGATTGATTTTTTTGCACATGTTCATCAACTATGTCCTTTGAGCTATGCTCATATGACAAATTTGTGAAAGGATGCTCAACACATCTCTGAAAAACTATGCACCTTCCATGGATCTTCATTCATCTTAACCACTATTCTATGGATATCCCTAGATTTTGTCTAAAACTAATTTCTAGTTTTTAACACTCTATGAGACTGATGTCTACTTCTCTATTTTCTTTTAGGAAATGCAAAATAACCCTTCTTTTATCCATCATAATGGCATACTTATTCTTCCTTCCATTATACACAACTTCTTGATCATACTACCTTCCTAACAAGACATTATAGGCATCCATAAAAATGACATCAAATAGTATATTATCTTTATATGAATCATTTTGCATACTCACTAAACATTATTCATTTATTGTACAAATTATACTCATTTTATAACCATGAGACCTAGTATGGACTGGAATACTCATTTTTATTTAAGTCCAACTTCTCTACTAGTTTAGTAGAGACTAGGTTATCTATGATACCATTATCAACAATCACTTTACAACACTTACCTCTAGATTTTGATATAGTTTACAAAAGAACCCTTTGCAATAGTTGATTTTCATCTACAACTAGTTCCATCAACACTCTTTTCAATATGCTCTTGTTCTCCACATGTCTTAGTGATGCAACACCTTCTTCATAAACTTGAGTTAGGTGGGGCCCTATCCTTTATCGATGTTATTTTGATGTTTCTAATTACCTTCATGCATCTCTTTTTTCTAATTTTTGGTGGGCTCAAAAAATATAGTGGAGAATTATTTGACGTGACATAAGGAACCTTAGGCTTGTTTCAATCATAATAAAGTCCTAGAATAAAGTACAAGTTTGTAATCATGTCAATTATAAGATAAAGATGCAAAAGCTTGATGTGTTCATGTACATAGTAGATGGAAATTTTAAACTTAGATGCTTTGTAATCAACATGTCATTAGAATGATTGTATGATCTCTAGATGCGTAAATGTGTTAGAATGTCCATAAATAAATATCATTAATAACTTAACTTGAATGTTTTGACATGTGAATTGGTAAAAAATCTATAATAAAAGGACTATTCATAATTTTTCACAAATCCTAGAAGCGGAAAGAACAATTTTTGAATTAACTAGCTACAGCCGTAATGCCCATTTCTGATCAATATTTGATGATATTAAAATAAAATAAAAATGATAGGGTGTCAAGTATTGAGTGTACCTTGAAGGGCATTGTTGAGCAGAGTTTTAGTATCCTCAAATCCTCCAATGAGCATATTAAGATTCTTATAGCCAAAATGGAAGCTACCCCCTATGTTAAAGCTGAGGAGCAGGCTACTGATGAGCCAGAGGTCACCCTGGACCTAGGACCGAGAATGTGTACTAGGTCTATCATGAGGAAAAGGGCCACCATGACTTCCCCTTGTTGGTGAATAGATTGGTCTTCAAAGAAAATGATTACAAATTAACCCTAAATTCCCAAACAAGAAGACTTAATCTGCACTAACAGTTGGGTCACTTCGCTATTGAAAAGTGTAAGTGCCCTCTGAATTATCCGGGTAGAGCTCCCCGTGTAGGATTTACAATGAATCAACTAAACTATAATCGGTAATGCTTTTAACTTGAAAGAAATAAAGGTTTACAAACATCTATTCGTAAACACAACATAGATGTGAAGGGAACCTTTATTGCTTTCAGGTTAAAAGCATTACCAATTATAGTTTAGTTGATTCATTGTAAATCCTACACGGGGAGCTGTACCCGGATAATTCAGAGGATGCTTATGCTTTTCAATAGCGAAGTGACCCAACTGTTAGTGCAAATTAAGTCTTCTTGTTTGGGCATTTAGGGTCAATTTGTAATCATTTTCTTTGAAGACCAATCTGTTCACCAACAGATTTTTGGTGAGTCTACTAGGGATTGGAATCGAAGATCGGTGCTAATTTTATTTCCTCGGTTTGTATATTATATATGTATATGCAGGCTTGGTGACTCTACTAATTCATCATGCAGACCAGAAAGATCGTGATCAAGAAAAGGCCTGATCCTACTCTTATGGAAATTTATCCAATGCATGACAAAGTGTTGAGCGAGTTCTTGCAAAGTTTCAACGAAAGTATCTCTCGGGCTGTCAGGGAAAATATCAGTCTGAAAGATGATCATGCAAGCACTCTTTTGTGGAGAAGTCTCTGTGCACAATTCCACAAACTCAAGGATCTGAAGGAGTATGAAGAAAAGGTGGCAAGGCTGAAGGCAGAGTTGATAGTTGATGATGAAGAACCTCTGGTAATATCATCTTATTTTATCTCTCGCAACTATGCAGTCTTTGGTGATCATGAGGGCACTCAAGAACTCATGAATAAAGATGACGAAGGTGCATCTGAATCTTTATTTCTTCCTGATTTAGAAAGTTTCAGATTTGAAAGTGATGATAGTCATCTTGCTTCGAAAGTTCCTATTTATGAAAAATTTGACAATAACATACTACCGGAGTTTGAATGTTTTGTTTTTAATGAGAAGGCTAGAAATAACCTGTCCTGTTGTGAAATCGGTGGTCAAACCTTTGAGAAATCTTGTCAATCTAAAAATGAAATTTGTGGTTCTGATGAGGTAAAGATACCTTTGGCTAAAGCATCTCATGCTGAATTTTTTTTTGTGAAAAGGAGGTATGAAGCTGACTTCCAATCTATTGGTGTCTCGGCTGGTGTGTTGAAGGATTCCCCTCTCAATGAAGAAGAAGACATTATACACAAATTTCTATCATCACTCAAACCGGATCATTTCTCTCGGAATGACTCAAGTATTCATCCAAATCAAGTTGAAAATGAAACACCAATAAATGATCTCTCTTTCCATTCCTCTATATGTAGTTTTGCTGATTTGGGTTGTGGAAGTAATATTGGAAAAAAGATAGAATGCAAAGGGTGAGTCTTGATGACAAACATTTCTAGATATCGTGCACCATTTCTTGGTGAGATTTCTGCACTTTATTTTTTTCAGTTTGAAATGAAATCTGGTCTAATGAATGTTGAAGATCAATCCTTGGATGAAAAAGAATGCTATGATGAATTATGGTTGTTTGGGAAGGAATGCTTGGTCAACATATTTATATGTGCTTTTAGCTTGTGGTTTGGCATTGAAGAAGTCACTTATAGGCAATGGTTTGGAGCTGCTCCATTGAGACACAACTTGATGTTGTAGAAAGGCTCTTATTTCTCCCAGCCAGTAAATGGATTCACGTGATCTCTTCTTGCTTCTGGTTCATGTGGTAGGCTCCCTTCCTACCTTTTTATATATTGTAAATATTCCTTTGGTGTACATAGTCTTAGTTGGAATAATGTGCAAGCTTTGGGCTTGCTAGTAGTTTAGGTGCTCTATTATTTTGCCTATGTTTCCCTCCACTCGCATTGCAAGAAACTCCTAGTTTTCCTTTTCTTAGTGACTCTATTCGCCCAATGGATAAGGCACTTATCTTTTCCCAAAGATTTCTAGAGTTCTCTATCTTTGTGCCAAACACAATCCCACAGTTAGAGCCCATGTTGGTACCCATATGGACCCTGGTATTTAAACTTTCAAGTTTGGGGTCTTGAACCTCTTTGAACTACTTCGAACCAAAGTTCAAAGAGGTTCAAAATGGTTCAGTTTGCATAAGCAGATTCACAGGTTCAGAGCTTCAGAGATTTTGGAATCCAGTTTGAAGGCTCAACAAGTTCAATATTATAGGCAACCTTGGTGATTTCAAAGTGTAGCATTCAAATTCTAGGTTTTGTTTGGTACTTTTGGTTCAATTAATGCAAAGAGTTTCATGGTTTCAAATATTCAATTCAAGTTTGGATTCAATAAAACTAGTAAGGGCCCTCCAATGTGCAAAGATGGTCTTTCCAAATCATTAACATTTTTGTCATTATAAAAGTGGACTGACATAGTTGACCGCTACCGAAAAAAGGAAATAAAATTTGATAGATGGCCACTCTTTAATGCAAGAAAGGTATCTACAATGGTCTCCACATCCTTATTACAACTTTCTTTTTGGGAATATGGTGAACTCATGGACTTCAGATACATTTCCATATGTAGAGCATCAATAATACCGTGCACAGTCAGGTTCATGATTAACCAATTTTTGTATGAGAAATGCTATAAAGTTCCTATATCTTTAGAGGTTTTTAAATGTCTCTAGAATTGAATCAAATTGTCTCTTAAGATAAAATGAAAATGCAAGCATCGACATGAAGAATGTTCAGAGTTTTTAATGTAATGGGCAACCACGGATTTGCAGGAAGTAGAAAAACAGTCCTCTTGTGGGGGGCATAACTCCAAATTTCACCGTTGGATCAGGCTAAATTTTTTATATGTTTGATAAATCCTAATTTTTTAGACTCTCACCAGAGAGATCTTTGAAATTATTCTTGGTTCATAAGTTATAGCTGACTGAGTAGAGAATTGTCAAAACTGTCAATGATAGTCACAAAATGATGACAGAGCTTCATCACCAGCAGATGCCACTTGTCAAGTTATGGTCACATGTCACTTTAAAAGGATTATTGATCTTAATATTCTTGGAGATGAAATTTATCCCAAGAAAAAGATCGAAAGCATAAAAGTGATGCTTTATTTTATTAACCAAGAATGTTTCCAGAAATATGGAGAAAAGCACATTATAAGTACTGACCAAGAGTTAATTATAAATGTACTGGATAGCATTGAAGATATATGCCTATAAGGATTAAAAGTTCCGGTGGATAGAAAGTTGCAAAAGAGAAAACAATGTTATGATAATTCATTAAACATTGTACTCATTCTTAATACTCTTACCATTTGTCGTGATAGGCCGATATTTAAAGATCACATGAAGACAAAATAAGATGATAAAAATCAAGGAGATAAAAATAGTTTCAAGATTCAGTTATGATAACTGAATAATAGTCGTTTGAGTCTATTTATTGTAAATATTTTGGAAAGAGTGGGGTTTCGGATTCCACCTTACTCAAGAGACTTTGTGCTAGGGGAGGGATAGTTTTTTTTTTAATTCTGATTGTAATGCGGGGAAAGAGGGATTTTATTTTCGGATAGTGATTAGTGTACATGAACAGCAGAATCTTTGTTATTTTGTTGTGTTCAAAGAAGGAAAATATTATCATACTAAATCTTTGAGTTTAGATGTTCATTTTCTGATCAATATTTATCTTGGAGTGATATTGGTTTTCTTTGAATGCGTATCTGTTACATCTGATCATCAGCATGATCATCTTTAGACTTTGTGCTCTAGTTTTTTCATGTATTTGTAAAGAACAATCTGTCTTTCTCTCTTAGTTTCTTTCTGTAATGCAGTGTTTAGGCAAATGAACTTTGTGTCATTTACTGTTTATTTCTTTTCAGTTAGTTAATCCCTTCACATCTATGTCGTGTTTACGAAAAGATGTTTGTAAACCTTTATTGATTTCAGGTTAAAAGCATTACCGATTATAGTTTAGTTGATTCATTGTAAATCCTACACGGGGAGCTGTACTCAGATAATTTAGAGGGTGCTTACGCTTTTCAATAGCAAAGTGACCCAACTGTTAGTGCAAATTAAGTCTTCTTGTTTGGGCATTTAGGGTCAATTTGTAATCATTTTCTCTGAAGACCAATCTATTCACCAACACCCCTGAAGATCTAATCCAGATCAAGGAAGCGGTTGAAAAAGTTGACCCTTTGGAGGTGCAAGCGGCCAATTTTCTCGAGAAGATATTTTCAGTTGTTCCTCTATTATTTTTTGCTTGTGTTGCTTATGGTTTTGGTCCTCTCCCTATCCTTTTTTGTTGTCTTTTGTTTGTTGGCCCTATTGTTGGCCTTTTTTCTGATTGCCTTCTCTTTTTGTTGTGGAGCTTTAATGCAAAATCATAAACCTTGTGTCTGGTTTCAGGTACCCGTCAAAACCTGTTTTACGTAATCAAAAACTTTTTCCTGTTTACATAAAGCTAGCTCAAAGAATATAAGAAACATTAAAGTATTACAATCAACTAAGAGTTTCACTATGATCACACAACTAAATATGATTATTCATTGTCAGCTAGGAGAGTAGAGGTTTTTGAAATGTATAATTTTAATTATATTCTTGTTCTAACTAAAAATAGTGTTGGGTATTTTGTAATAACCATAGTTGATTAAAGAGGGAAAGTTTTCACTTCTAACAAAAATTTGCCAATCAAAATAGAGGGATAGGTTAATTGAAGTGCTTCTATCATAAATGAGATTTAATTTTCCAACTGGTCTATTGGAC
>BSBK01002112.1:1822500-2047500 GCA_027943335.1 Chamaecyparis obtusa
GGCACAATATTACCCCAAAGCACAATCTTACCCCTCATTAAAGGTTTTCCCTAACCTGAAACAGCTTCGAAGGAAATTCTATTCACGAATCTTGAAAGTTCACCGAAAAGGGTATCCAGATCTGAACTTCAATTCATTGTCCTGTACCTATACCTGTACTTGCAAGAAAAATGGTTTTTTGTTGTTTGGATGGGGGGTTTGCCTTGGTCAAACCTCAGTTTGGAATCAACCTTGAAATGTAATTAAAATTACAATATGTATAAACAAAGTAAATGAAACTATTCACCTTGCTTATGTTGAAATCCTTGTGGAGGATTCGAATCCTTGAATCCACAAGTATGGATGCTCCAAATGAATGTAGAAATATATGTAGGATGTCTCAAATCAATGGCATTAGATCTTCAACACCAATCTTGAATGGATCTTAGCATAGGAAGAGGCTTGGATGAATGTGGATGGAGAAATCTTCAACAAGAGGGCTCCATAGAGCTTGAATCCTTCAATGGCTACTAATGGATATCCTTGATGAATTGGATGCTTGAATGCTTGAAGGCTTGAATGCTTGAATGCTTGATCTTCTTGCTTGAGAGCTTGAGAGATTATGAGATGAGATGGGTTGAAATGAGAGAGGAAGGCTTCCTTTTATCACTAGTGATCTAGGGCACAAACTTCTAGAGAAGGTCGACATTGGAGAATTAAATCCCAATTAACCTTAACCCCTAGAAATGGACCTAGGTTAAATGCAATTTAAGATTTTACCATTCCAAAACCCAAAACAGCCGACTCGAAAGTGGGAAAATAAAACTTTCTAAAGCCCGACATCCTGAAACTCTCAAAACATGAAATTTGGACTTGGGTCAGGGTCAAGGTCAGCTCTGCCCTAGGTTAGAGTCGAGGTCTACTCTAACCTAGATTTGGACCTGGGTCAGGGTCAAGGTCAGCTCTTCCCTAGGTTAGAGTCAAGGTCAACTCTGACCTAGGTCAGGGTTGAGGTCAACCTTGACCCATCAGGTCATCCTTGACCCAGAAAGTCAAAATCTTCAGTTTCTTAGAGAAAGTTGTCAGAAAGAGGCTGGAAACAGGGGGAGAGAAGCAGAACAGGGGGGAACAGACATATCCATGGAAAGACCCAATCAAGGCACTTGACATGACCCCAGACCACTTACTCAGAGGGCCAAATGTTCTTATCATGGAAGTGCTTCCATTTTAAGATGATACACATTGTTATCATTAACGATAACAGTGGTATCATTAATGTCTTCAACTTGTTGTGCATTATATTATTGATACTTATTTGGAACAATATAATTATTAAATATATTCATTGATAAATATATGAATAGTCAGTAACATGAATATTATTGAATATTCATATATTTAGTAATGTTTAATATTACTAAATAATTAACAATGATAATATTAATAATATTATATTATGAGTGAAGTGTGACCATAATATATTATTTTTAATAATCAGATCTTCCATAGACAATGGATAGAGATCAAATGTTCAAGGCTAATAGGCCACATATACATTTGATCATATCGATCAGAGTAATTCGACCGAAGCTACATATATTTAACATTCTCTCTTATCTAGGGAGGAGATTTGTAAACACAATATATCCATTTATTGTGTAATATAGAGATACCACTTCATTGTGATATTAGGAGCTATGACATATCCACGGATATCACATCACATGATATCCACCATAACTTGCCTTATGGTATGTACACTAGTATCAAGTCACATGATACCTACCATAAGGGTAATTAACTCATGGCATATCCATGAATATTAATTCACATAATATCCACCATGAATATCTCAATAATATCATTCATCGTGGCTTATCCATAGATATCATGTCTCATGATATCTATCATAATTTGATATTACTTAAGAGATATCAACTATCATGACATGTCCACAGATATCAAGTCTCATGATATCCATCGTGATAGTGAGGTCAAATATTATAAAGTCGCCACCTTACAATAATAACTAGAAATACAAGTGTTCACCATTGAGAGATTGTCACCTCTCAATAATGATCAAAGGCCCCATAAACCAATGAAGTCATGGATTAACACACATGACAATAAAATATTTTACACATTAAAAATCTTTAGAATGTATTAGTACAACAAATTAACATTGTTGAGACTCAATCTCAGATGAGGTTACAATTTCTACCATGCCAAGATTACCTCGAAAGTACTCAACTTTTTCCTTGGAGAGTGACTTGGTGAGAATTTATGGAATTTGGTCACTTGTACTAACATATCTCAACTAGATAACATTTCTCTCTACCATTTCTATAACATAATGGTAGGGAATTTCAATATTCTTTGATCTATCATGAAACACAGGATTTGCTAAAAGTTTTATACAACTTTGGTTGTCATAGTGAATGATAGTAGGATCCAAGGATTGTCCAAATAATTTGATAAGAATTTTTCTTAGCCATACAATTTATTGAGATCCCATAAATGTTGTAATGTACTTGGCTTCTATGGAAATTTTGCAACTGAATATTGTTTCATACTAAACTAGGAGATCATCATTGATCCTAAGCTAAAACGGCATCCTGGTGTGCTTTTGTGATCTACTACACTTCCAATCCAATTTTAATCAGTATATCCATGCATATTTAGATCTACCTTATTATATTTAAGACCATATCCCATTGCGCCATGTAGGTATCTTATAATGTGGTTTGTTGCAACTAGATGTAATTGTCTTGGTTCATAGATAAACTGACTGTGTATTTACTACATAGAAAATGTCTAGTCTAGTGTTGACCAAGTACATAAAGGACCCAATAATCTACTAATAGATAGTAGGATCTACAAAGTTTGAGTTTGTTGCAGCTTCTTTTAACTTATGTAAGTTTGTTTCCATGGGAGTAGACATGGTTTTTCAATCCATCATTCCAAACCTTTTCAAAATTTCAATATTGTACTTTCCTTGATTTAGAGTGATCCTGTCATCTTTTTGCCATACTTCTAACCCAAGGAAATAGTGTAAAGGACCTAGATCCTTCATGTAAAAATCAGATGCAAGATCTTGTTTACATTTACTAATGAGATGGTCTTCTCCTATAATCTATAATTCATCAACATAAAGAATGAGAATCAACATTTCACCATTAATTATCTTGAAGTAAAGATTCAGATCTGCATCATTCTTGTAGAATCCCAAACCTAGAAGGAAATGATCTATCCTCTCATACCAGGTGTGAGGATCCTGTTTAAGACCATACAATTCTTTATTCAATTTTCAAACATGAGAATCATTTCCATATATTACAAACCATTCAAGTTTCTATAGGTACACTTATTCTTCTATTATGTCATTGAGAAAAGCAGTCTTTACATCCATTTGGTGCATATTTCATTCTTTTGATGCAGCAATAACAATCACAGTCCTGATCGAGGTATATTGAGAAAATAGAGTGAATGTTTCCTCGTAGTCAATTCCCTCCTTTTGAGAAAATCCTTTGGCAACGAATCTTTCTTTATATTTTTCAATATTGTCATATGCAGCATGATTGATTTTGAAGAGCCACTTAGAGGTAACCACTGATTTATTATCTGGTCTAGGTACGATGTCCCAAACATCATTATTAATAATAGATTGGTATTCTTTTTTCATAATAGCATCTTTTCAGACTTGGAGTTTGAAAGCTTCCTCAATGCTAGACAACTCTGACTTGATGATTTCACTCATTAAGGCAACATAGCTGGAATACCTATGAGGTCTTTTTCTTTCTCTAAAGGTTCCTTTAGGTGCTGTAACTTTTTTATCCTCTTGAATCATTTTCCTTTCCCATAGATTTCTTTTCCAATTCACAATAGTTTCTCTAGGCCCATCAGTAGGATCCATAGGTTCACTTGGATTTGCATCTTCCATAAATTCATGGTTCTCCTTCTAAATCTTAGAATCTTGATCCTCTTCCATATTTTGAGGAGACTCTTGATCTTCAATCTCTACTTCATGAATGTCCTTGGATCTTTTGAATTCAACATCTTCTTCAAATATTACATCCCTTCTTATCTCAAATAATTTTTTCCAGGAATATAAATTCTATAAGCTAATTTAAATGTTTCAATGTAGCCTACAAATATTCCCTTTTTTCTTGAGGGTTCTAGTTTAGTTCTCTTTTCTTTGGGTATGTAAAAGTAGACAGGACAACCAAAGATTCTTAAATGACCTATATCAGGTTTTATCCATGTAAATGCTTCTTTAAGAGTTTTGTTTTCCAAAAGGAAGTGAGGACATCTATTTTGAATATAGACAACAGTACTAGAGGCTTCAAACCAAAAAAATGTATGAAGGTTTTGGTCATGCATCATGGCTTTGGCCACTTCTACAATTATCCTATTTTTTCTTTCTACCACCCCATTTTGTTGAGGGTTATAAGGGACACTAATCTCCCCCTTAATATTAGCATTATTAAAAAAGGTTTTGAAGTTAACAGAGGTGTATTCTCCCCCTTTATCCGATCTTAGGGTTTTGATTCTTTTTCCTGACATATTTTCTACTAGAGCTTTGAATTTCTTAATTCATAAGGACTTCATCAGACTCATTACATTTCAAAAAGTATATCCAAGTTTTCCTATTGTAATCATCTACAAAATAACATAGTACAAGAATCCTCCTAAAGAGATTATTGACATAGGTCCACATAGATCTGAGTGAATAAGTTCTAGTACATGTTTAGATCTACTTTCACTATTATGGAAAGTGTTTTTGGAGTTCTTTCCCAAGGCACATCCTTTGCATATTCCTTCATGTCCTTGCTTAAGTATAGATAAAATTGTCACCATTTTCTCTATTGAAGGTAAAACATGAAAATGGAGATTCCCTAATCATCTATGCCAAATCTCACATGTATTTGAAGATTCATGAATTAAGATTTGAGAAGGAGAAGTGAAAAGTGTATATAAACCTCTATGTCAAACTCCTATGGTGTGAGATTTCTTGATATTTGAATTCTTGGGCCATGATAGAAATTTTCCATCCATGAAGGTGATTTGATATCCTTTGTCTTAAAGGGATGATATGGAGACCAAGTTTCTCTTGATTCCTGGTACAAATAATACACCTCTTAATTGATGGGAAATGCTTGATTTTAAGTGTATAGTACAAGTTCCTACTCCTTTCATGGGATAGTTTGTATCATCTCCAATGGTGACTTCCTCATCTAAACTTTCCACCAAGTTATCTAGGTGTTCTCTAAATCATGTGATGTGACATGATGCCCCACTATCAATTACCCAAGTGTTAAGGCTGGTTGACACTTGACTTGACAGGGCTGAATAAAATACAAGTCTTTTTGAGTTCTTTTCAGAGATTTCCTTACTAACTTCAGAAAAAGAGGCTTGAGGCCTGTCTGAACACTTTATTTCATAGTGACCATATTTATCACATGTGAAGCATTTTACTTTAGACATGTCCCTCCTTTTCTTGAAAGAGCATTTTCCATCTTTATCTTTCTTCCTTTTGAAGTTTCATCTTTACCCTTCTTGTGAGAATAAGAATTTATAACTTTAATATATTCCTTTGTGGATTTTTGACCAATCCCTCATGTGACTAGTCTTGACTCTTCTTGAAAGAAATCAATTTTTAGACGATCAAATTTAGGAAGTTTAGATCGAGCACTTATCCCCTAGATGAAAGCTTCCTAAGATGTTGGAAATCCATTTAGAGCCAACATGGTTAATTCCTTTCTATCAATAGTGTAACCAATGGTGGATAATTGATCTCATAATTTTTTTATCCTCGTGAAGGAGGATGTGATGGATTCTCCTTTGTTCATTTTCATGTGGTGGAGTTGTTGCTTAAGTGTCAAAGTTGTGTTTGTGTTATTTATTTCATACATACTCTATAACAATGTGAACATTTGATAGGTTGTATCTAATTTGGAGATTATTGGAACTATGTGATCTTTCACTGCATCCACCAGCATCTTCATGGCTTTGTTATTATTTTTTGCCCACTAAATTTTCTCACTATCTGTTGACTACAACTGATTTGGAATCTGATCGAAGAATCTGTGATTGCAAGATCACTAAGGAGTTGATGATTAGATATGTAATATGATTAAATCAGTATTATGTTGTCATTGATGTCAACTAGTTTGACAGCACTTATCTTGTAAGTTACTATACTGAGACATCTGAAGAAAGGTGAAAGACATGAAGAATAGAGAAATCTACATGAGGAAAGATGTACATGAAAAATGAGGATAAGGAATAGATTGAGTAACTTGCTAATGAGTCTATGACTTGATGATACTGAATTTATTATGTTGCATTCATCTATGATGAAGTATAGAGCTAAAAGACACAAAGCAGTGTTGTTAGTAAATGAAGAATTTCTAGTATACACTGACAGAGTGTAGTGTATACCAATCATAGTATTAACCGAGAAGTACTCATCGATGCATTTCTTTGTTAACCGAATAGAACAGAATGTACTAAATGATTAGTTTAGACGATAAGATTGATGAGCTGGCAAGAGTATAACATCAAGGTAATAGATAATGTTTGTTACACAGATTGACGGCTGAAAAAATTCAAAGATCTAATGAAAAATATTGAAACGTGTTATTGACACAAGTATCGAGAGAGTTTGAAGAAGCAAAATCTATGAATGAGATTAAGCAGCAAAATCTGATGGTGGAGAAGAAAACAATTTACTCATCTATATAAGAGAACAGTTTTTATTTATGAAAATGTCGAAAGAAGAAGAAGCTGCAGGAATATCGCATGAACAAGGATTTCATGTATTCTGATCATACTAGTTAGTAAGAACCGAGCTGCAGAACCATTATCGAGCTACAAAGAGCAATTGCCAATGGACAGTATGTTGATACAGTATTGAATCTGAAGTGAAATATTGATCAGAAGGATTTGTATGGACTAAATATTGATCTGTAATCTACAATTGAAGTTGTATTAAGGCAGGTCATTTATTGTTACATATTTAACCATTGTATATAGTCAAATCTCTTTACCGAGTGGACTCTGAAAGTCTTATGATGTATCATTCATAGAATGAACATTGTTATCCTATCAACCCCATAGTGAATGCTGGTTGGATGATAACTTCTAGTCTAAAATCATCTAACAAGGTCACACCTGACAGTGTGTTTGTAACCTTTAACAGGGTTGGGTCTTAACCAACCTCACTTCAGAAGAGTGAACAATTTTGGGTTGCCGGTCCCAAGTGGTCTTTCCCTTTACATGGTTTCCACATTAAATCTCTTATGTTATGTGTTGATTGTGATATTTGTTTGTTATCATTCTTTACATGTTACATGTTAGATTTGATTGGTAATCTTTTTTAGCATTAGACTGATAATTGGTAAAAGCACAGACAGTGAGAGTTATTATTGTTTACCGACGAGTAGAGTATTGAAGAAATTTTTTTGAATTATACATTTTGATTTGGGACACTAGATAACTAATTCACCCCCCTCTTAGTTATTCTAACAATTGGTATTAGAGCACTGGTTGCTCGGAATAGATTTTTAAGGACTTAAGCATAAAGGTCTCAAGATGTATATGAGGGAAGTACCGAAACTAAACAAAGAGAACTTTGCAGTATGGAAAAGTAGAATGAAGTTGCATATATCTGGAATTGGGAACTCTGCACTAGAACTAATGGAGAATGGCTACATGCAACCGCCCACTGGTCCCTTAACCCTTGATTAATCGAAGGACAAGCATGAACACAATGTTACTATGATGGAACTTGTTGCTGCCTGTACCAATGCTGAATTTGAAGATATCAAGACATGCACAACTACCAAAGGAATGTGGGATAAATTAGCACAAATATACAGTGGAGATCTGAATGTCAAAAGAGCCCAAGCTGAAAGTCTGAGAGGCAGATTTGATGATATGAGAATGAAAAAAGGTGAGAACATTGTCCAATATTCAAATAGACTCAAAGAGGTAGTACATGCTATTAGAGCATATGATAGAGTGATTGATGATGAAACAGTGATAAGAAAAATTCTCAGAACTTTGCTACCTGTTTATGTAATAAGGATTTTTGCAGTTCATGAAACAAGAGCTACATCCAACCTTAATCTTGAAACTCTGATTGGTAAACTTACAACCTTTGAATTAAACAACTTTGATAATAGTGTTGTTCCTTCTATTGAATCCGCTTTCATGTCTTCTTTGAAGATTGGAAAGTCTAGCAGGAATAGTAAGAATTGTGATAGTGATGACAATATTGATGATGAACTTGATGAGCTTGAAGCACTTATGGCCAGAAGATTTCCCAAAGGAAAAGGAAGGTATAGAGGTAAGCTACCTTTAGCATGCTTTAATTGTAAAGAAGTTGGTCACATTGCTGCCAGATGTCCTCAGAAGAAAGATGATGATAGATCCAAAGACCGATCTGATGGAAGCTATGGAAGAAGAGTCAATAGAGGCTACCGACACTACAACTGAGACAATTGAGATGAAAAAGGAAAAAAGGTATGTTACATAGCCGAAGATATTGAAATTGAATCTAATTCTAATGATGATATAGAAGTTGTATTTGTTGCTATGAAAGATGACTCAGAAGAGGAAGAGAAACATGAAGAGATAGCATTGATCTCTAAAGTAAGAAGAAATAATACATGGATCATAAACAGTGGTTGTACACATCATATGACCAGTGATGTAGAGAAGTTTGATCATCTTGTTGAATATAATGGAGGATCTGTGAGAATGGGAAATGATGCACCTTATATGGTAAGAGGTAAAGGCTCACTGATGATCAATAACAGACTACAATGTGAAAATGCATACTGGGTAGATGGACTAAACTCTAATCTGATAAGTGTGGCTCAACTGAACAATTTAGGCCACCAACTAGATTTTGAGAGCAAAAAGGTGAAAATATATGATGATGGAGGAAGACTTGTCGGAACTAGTACATAATCCATAGGTAATCTATTCTATCTTGATATGGATCAGTCTTCTTGTTTGTTAATAAAGGATGAAGATGCTTGGTTGTGGCACAGAAGGTTATGCCATGTGAACTTTGACAACATGATCAAGATTATTAGAAAGAGAAGAGTTATAGGATTGCCTAACTTGACAAAACCTGATCATGCCATGTGCCATGAATGTCAGAAAGGTAAGATGACTAAGTCTAGTTTTAAAAGCAAACACTATTCAACAAAGAAGATACTTGAGTTGGTTCATATTGACCTATGTGGTCCTATGAGAACTCAGAGTTGTTCTGGTGATAGATATTTTATTCTTTTTGTTGATGACTATACTAGACTGATGACTGTTATGTTCTTGAAAGAGAAATCTGAAGCCTTCAAAATGTTTAAATGGTATAAAGCTAAGGTAGAGAAAGAAACTGGAAAAGAAATAAAATGTTTAAGATCTGATAGAGGAGGTGAATTTATCTCTGATGAATTTACTAATTTTTGTAATGAGCATGGAATCAAAAGGCAGGTATCCGCACCGAGGACACCTCAACAAATTGGCATTGTTGAAAGGAGGAATAGGTCTATAATTGATTGTGCTAGAACATTGATGATACCAAAGAATGTTGCTCAGACATACTAGAGGGAAGCTATCAGTACAGTTGTGTATGTTCTTAACGGAGTACATCTAAAGAAGGACTCAAACCGAACACCTTATGAACTATGGTTTGGACACAAACCTACTGTAAGTTATTTCAGAATTTTTGGAAGTAAATGCTTTATTTTGAAAGATGAGAGAAATGGAAAATTTGATTCTAAAGGAGATGAAGGAATATTTCTGGAATATTCCACTACAAGTAAAGCATACAAATGTTTGAATAAGGCTACAAATAAGATAGTTGAAAGTAATAATGTTCATGTTGATGAGTTTGATGACAAGTACATAGAGGACAGTACAAAGGAACCAGAAGACTATGGTAGATTCACTTATATTGAACATCCAGAGTATCTACCGACACCGCAGATTGTGACAACTGGTCAGCAAGGAAACAATGCAGGACAATAGGCAACACAAACCGAGGAACAAGATGGAGCTATCGAGCAAGAAATTGACCCTGAGCAGGATGAACAAGAAAGGAGAAATCAAGTTTTGGCTAGTTTTGTCAAAAGACATCATCCTGAGACACAAATCATTGGAGACAAACATGCTGGATTGCAAACTAGAAGCAAAACAAGACAAGGTACATGTCTAATTTGTGAATTTGAACCTAAAACTGTGAAAGTTGCATTAGAGAATGAAGAATGGGTTAATGCAATGAAGGAGGAAATAGAGAAAATAGAAAAGAACAAAACCTGGTCCTTAGTACCCCAACCAAAAGATAAAAATTTTATTAGTACTAAGTGGATATACAGGAATAAATTGAATGAAAATGATGAAGTCACAAGAAATAAAGCTAGATTAGTATGCAAGGGATATGCACAGGAAGAAGGCATTGACTATGGTGAAACATTTTCACCTGTTGCTAGATTAGAAGGAGTTAGAATGCTACTTGCATATGCTTCACATAAGAAATTCAAAGTCTATCAAATGGATGTGAAGTCAGCATTTTTGAATGGTATACTTGAAGAAGAGGTCTACATTGAACAACCTGAAGGATTTGTTGATCCCGATAATAAAGACATGGTATGTAGACTACATAAAGCATTATATGGATTGAAGCAAGCACCAAGAGCATGGTATGAAAGACTACATACTTACTTGTTAAGTATTGGATTTGTAAGAACAAGTGAAAAAACAATCTGTATGTGAAAGGTGATACTGATGATACTATTATCATTGCTGAAATATTTTTTGATGACATTATTTTTGGAGGTTCAGATCTTGTATGCAAGGCATTTTCTGATGAAATGAAAAAGGAATTTGAAATGTCTATGTTCGAAGAGATTAAGTTCTTTCATGGATTACAAGTGATTCAGCAAAGTGATGGGATATTCATCACATAATCTAAATACATAAAGGAAGTATTGAAGACATTTGGCATGGAAGATGCTAAACCTATAGGAACATTGATGGCTACTAGATGCAAATTGAAAAAGGAGGATGAAACTACTGAGGTAAACCAGACACTTTACCAATCCATGATTGGTAAGTTAATGTATGTAGTTCACAGTAGACTAGATATAGCACATGCTGTGGGAATTGTTGCAAGATTTTCTGCTAATCCTAGAGAATCTCACATGATAGCTACAAAAAGGATCTTAAGATACTTGAAGAAAATAGAGAATTATGGATTATGGTATCCTAAGGAAGGGAAGTTTGAACTGAAAATTTACACCGATGCTGATTGGGTTGGAAATGTGGATGATAGAAAAAGCACCACCGAAGGAGCATTTTTCTTTGGTGAAAGACTTGTAACATAGACAAGTAAAAAGTAGGCTTGTATTTCTTAGTCTATAGCTAAAGTAGAGTATGTTACTACAAATACTAATTGTTCAAACATTGCCTATATCAAACAAGTGTTGGAAGGAATGAATGAGGTAATCACTGATCCGGTGATTATATTCTGTGACAACACTAGTGCTATTAATATTTCAAAAAATTCTATGATGCACTCTAAGACAAAGCATATATCCATTAAGTATCATTACTTAAGAGAACAAGTACAAGAGAAGCAAGTCAAGTTAGAATTTGTTACATCCAAAGAACAACTTGCAGATATTTTTACAAAGCCCCTACCGAAGGACACATTTGAGTACTTGAGGACTAGACTTGGGGTCTGTCCCCTGTCTATCGGTCACTAAGGTGATCTGGTTGTTGCATCAGCCTACTTTTATCAGAAGATCATTCATGTTGATGCAACATAGTTCACACTTTAAATCATGTTCAAGGTTGTGATTAGGTTTGAGAACTTGACTTGATTGGAATATCAGTATTCAGAGATACAGAGGAAGACATAATTGTTTGTTTATTTGTTTCTTTGGCATTACTGTCAAAGGGAGAGATATACAATATGAAATGAAAAGGGAAGAGATAAACAAGATATGAAAAGGACAAGCACCAACAAGAATTATCTAAGGGAGAGACAATGAGACAGAGTATTGAAGAAATGAGATAGAGTATTGAAGATCAGTTACAGAGAACAGAAGCAGGAACATGAGAACTGAAAAGATCACAACTGCAGAATGGTAAAGCTGTATTATTTAATGTTGGTTTAGTAACATAGTGATTAAACATATTAAGTCTATTCGACTTGCAGCATTTGTTCACAAAATTGTAGAATGCATGTTTTATATGTGTATGGTACATTTCATATTACTTGAGTTGCCATCAATGCCAAAGGGAGAGATTGTTGACTACAACTAATTTGGAATCTGATTGAAGAATCTATGATTGCAAGATCACTAAGGAGTTGATGATTAGATATGTAATATGATTAAATCAGTATTATGTTTTCATTGATGTCAACTAGTTTGACAACACTTATCTTGTAAGTTACTATACCGAGACATCTGAAGAAAGGTGAAAGAGATGAAGAACAAAGAAATCTACATGAGGAAAGATGTACATGACAGATGAGGATAAGGAACACATTGAGTAACTTGTTGATGAGTCTATGACTTGATGATATTGACTTAATTATGTTGCATTCATCTATGATGAAGTATAGAGCTGAAAGACACAAAGCAGTGTTGTCAGTAAATGAAGCATTTCTAGTATACACCGATGGAGTGCAGTGTATACCGATCGCAGCATTAACCGAGCAGTATTCACTGACGCATTTCTTTGTTAACCGAGCAGAACAGAATGTACTAAATGATTAGTTTAGCTAATAATATTGATGATCTGGCAAGAGTATAACATCAAGGTAATAGATAATGTTTGTTACACAGATCGACGACTGACAAAATTCAGAGGAGATCTAATGAAAAAGATTGAAATGTGTTATTGAAACAAGTATCAAGAGAGTTTGAAGCGGCAAAATCTATGAATGAGATTAAGCGGCAAAATCTAATGGTGGAGAAGAAAATGATTTACTCACCTATATAAGAGAACAGTTTTTCTTTATGAAAATGCTAGAAGAAGAAGAAGCTGCAGGAATATCGCATGAACAAGGATTTCATGTATTCTGATCATACTTTTTAGTAAGAACTGAGCCGCATAACCATTACCAAGCTACAGAGAGAAATTACTGACAGACAATAAGTTGATATAGTATTGAATCTGAAGTGAAATATTGACCAGAAGGATTTGTATGGACTAAATATTGATCTGTAATCTGCAATTGAAGTTGTATTAAGGCAAGTCATTTACTGTTACATATTTAACCATTGTATACAGTCAAATCTCTTTACCGAGTGGACTTTGAAAGTCTTATGATGTATCATTCATAGAATGAACATTGTTATCCTGTCAACCCCATAGTGAATGCTGGTTGGATGATAACTTCTAGTCTAAAATCCTCTAACAAGGTCACACCTGACAGTGTGTTTGTAACCTTTAATAGGGTTGGGTCTTAACCGACCTCACTTCAAAAGAGTGAACAATTTTGGGTTGTCGGTCCTAGGTGGTTTTTCCCTTTACAAGGTTTCCACGTTAAATCTCTTGTGTTATGTGTTGATTGTGATATTTTTTTGCTATCATTCTTTACATGTTACATGTTAGATTTGATTGGTAATCTGTTTTAGCATTAGACTGATAATGGTAAAAGCACAAATAGTGAGAGTTATTATTGTTTACCAACGTGCAGAGTATTTAAGAAATTATTTTGAATTATACATTTTGATTTGGGACACTGGATAACTGATTCACCCCCCTCTTAGTTATTCTAACACTATCTTCATTAGGAATAGGTACTTCCTTTTCCACAAATTCATTTAATTCATGATCTCTTAGGGCCAGCATGATCCTAAATTTCCATGATACAAATTTTTTAGCCCCTTCAAGTCGGTCCTCAAATCTAACACCATTCACCATTTTGAAGAATATAGGGAGATCTATAAAATTTAATGGTGATTAGAAGATTGATTGTACTTATAAATCTGATCGGATCTTCCTTAGACTAGCTTTGATACCATGTTAAGTTTTGATCATATTTAGATTGATGATAATTTTAATTTTATTTCGGATGATTAATAAGAGTTATTATAATTTGATTTATATCAAACTCTCCACAATTTGATAAGCTAGATATTATCACCACTTTGTTCCAAAATAAGTATCTCTTTAAAATGAGTATCGATCTGCACATTATATTATTATATATCAATCTGCAAGTACATGAATATCATCGATATATATTATCGATCTTCAACTTATATATATATATATATATATATATATATATATATATATATATATATATATATATATATATATATATATATATATATATATATATATATATATATATATATATATATATATATATATATATATATATATATATATATATATATATATATATATATATATATATATATATAACCTACAACTGATTGAATATCTTGATGGAATGAATGGACAATTGAAAGATAGTGATTGAAGATCACCGAGCTACTAAAGTTATATGTAAGGCAATTAAATCAGTCAATATGTATTGTCATTGATGTCAACTAGTTTTGATTGTACTTATCATGATGGTTACAAACATCTGAATAAGACAAATGGTAAAGGAATGAGATATCTACATAAGAAAGAGATGGATATAAAAGATATGGATATGGTATACATTGGGTAACTTCTTGATGAGTCTATTGCATCATGTTGTTGACTTGATCACATTATATGATTTTGTTATGAATTAGAGATCAGAACTAAACAAGTTTATGTGCTCGGTAATTGAAGATTTATGTATACATCGAGCCAGTGTAGTGTATACCGAGTAACAATAATAACTAAGTTAGTTATCACCAACACATTCTGTATTGACCGAGTGAAAGAAACAAATAAAGAATATAACAGCCAGCTGAATTGATGAGTTGGATAGATGCTTATGATTTTGAGGTAGGAGATAAAGTTTGTTATGATGATCTAATGATTGGCAAAATTCAAGATTGATCTAATGGAGAAGATTGAAATGTGTTAGCAACACAACTACCAAGGAAGCTTGAAGCAGCAAAATGAACGATGGAGATTAAGAGGCAAAATATAATGGATGAAAAGAAAATGGTTTATGGCATCTATTTAAAGAGACATTAGATTAATTATTGAGTCTTGGATTATTGACACTACAAGAGAATTTGTGTGAAAGGACTATTTTCATGCACTACTGATCAAACTGGTTACAGACATAACCGAGCTGAACTGCAGGAATTACCGAGCATTAGAGAATTATTCACCGAGTTAAATAAGTTGGAGGATATGAAGAATTGAATTGTTTATTGATCAAGAGAGGTATTTTGAGCTTAGCATAGATCTGAAAATCTAAAAATCTTAGTTGTATTTTAATGAGATCACTATTGTATCAGTTAACCATTGTTACAACAAAATCTCTTATCTGAGTGGACTTAACAGTCTTTTTGTATTTCAATATGACATTCAATAAATGTTGATTGTTTTCTTGTTGACCCCATAGTAAATGTTAGTCAAGGGAGAACTGTTAGTGATAAATCCTAACCGAGTTCACTTCAAAAGAGTGAATTATTTTGGGTTACCGGTCCCAGGTTTTTTTTCCCTTAACGGGGGTTCCATGTTAAATCTTTGGGTTATGTGTATTTTGATGTGATTGGAATTTTTATTTTACTTTACACATTTCATATCTAGATTGATTGGTAAATACAGTATTGAATTGACTATCAATCAGTAGATGAAGAGAAATATATTGTTGATAGCTTACCGAGTTGATAATTTCTTTGAAAAGATTGAATATATACATCTAGGAGATTTGGGACTATGGGATAACTGTACTTAACTGATTCACCCCCCTCTCAGTTATCTAACAATTGGTATCAAAGATTGTGTGCTTGAAAGGGAAGTTTAAAGGACTTAAGCTAAAGATCACAAGATGTATAAGAGAGAGGTGCCAAAGCTGAACAAAGACAACTGTTTGACATGGCAAAGAAGAATGAAGCTACATATATCTAGAATTGGAGAATCTACACTATTCTACTTGAGAAATGATTACATTCAACCGATGATTGGTCCTTTGACAGTTGATTAGTTGAGAGATAAACATGAACATAATATGACAATGATAGAGATTGTTGTTGCCTTAACTGATGTTGAATTTGAAGATGTCAAGATAAGTATTAATGTTAAAGAAATGTGGGAAAAACTTGCATTAGTTCACGGAGGAGATGTAAATGTGCTAAGGGAAAGAGCTGAAAGTCTTAGAGGAAAGTTTGATGACATGAAAATGAAAGGAGAGAACATTTCATAGTTCAACAACTGAGTTAAGGAGATTGTCAATGCTATCCAAGGAGCAAGAGGTTTTATTGATGAAGATACAATTGTAAGCAAAATTCTTAGAACCTTGCTGCCTATTTATGCTATCAGAATCTCTGCAATCCATGAAATGTGATCAGCTCTGGGTAATGTTCTTATACTTGATAGCCTAACCGGTAAATTGACTACTTTTGAGTTGAATAACTATGATAATAGTATTGTACCGAGTGTTGAGTCTGCATTTATGTCATCCTTTAGAATTGGCAAATCTAGCAGTAAACACATGATAAGAAATAAGAGTGACGGTGACAGTGATGATAATGAACTTGATGAACTTGAAGCACTAATGACTAGAAGACCACAGAAAGGTAAAGGAAGATAGAAAGGGAAATTATCTCTGGCATGTTTTAACTGTAAAGAGATTGGCCATATTGCAGCTAGATGTCCTAATAGGAAAGGAAATGACAAAGAAAATGACCGATCTGGTGAAAGAAAGTTTGACATAAAATATAACCGAGAACATAGAGGCAACTGAGACTACAAAGACAAAGGCAAGAAGGAATTTTACCTTGTTGAAAATGATTATGGTGACACCGACACTAACACTAATAAAGACATTGAGGTGGTATTTGTAGCCTTGAAAGAAGATTCAAAACAAGAAGAAAGGTATGTTGAAAAAGCACTATTTCTAAAGTTAGCAAGAATGATACCTCGATTACTAATAGTGGTTGTACATATCATATGATTGGTGATGAAGATAAATTTGAATAGCTTGAACATTATAATGGTGGATCTGTTAAAATGAGAAATGACATACCTAGTGTAGTAAAAGTAAAAGGATCTATCATGTTGAACAATAAGATCAAATGTGAAAGTGCATATTGGGTGAAGGGTCTTAAGTATAATCTATTGAGTGTAGCACAGTTGAATAAATCAGGTCACCGAGTTGCATTTGAAAGTAAAAAGGTGAAGATCTATGATGAGATAGGAAAGTTGGTCAGTACTGGTGAACAATCGAAAGATAATCTATTCTATCTCGACAATGTTAAAACTTCTTGTTTATTGGCTAGAACTGAAGATGTGTGGTTATGGCACAAAAGGTTATGTCATGTGAATTTTGACAACATGATTAAAGTCATTAAGAAGAGAAAAGTTAGAGGCTTACCGAGCTTATCTAAACCTGACCATGTCATGTGTAAACAATGTCAAATGGAAAAAATGTCAAAATCTTGATGAAGGGTGCTCCCCTTAATACCACTAACACATAATAGAAATAGAGAAACCACAACAATATGCAAGAATAGAAAATTGGCTTCTTATTATCTCCACAAATGTGGAATTACAAAATTTCAAAATTACAATATGCAAAGCCACATGGGCATTCCCTTACAATATTTTGTAGGACAAAGCCTCAAATCAATACCCAGATCTACTACCAAAATTGTCCTAGACAACACTACGGGCCTTCTTTATATAGGCATTTTCCACCGCCTGAGAAGGTTCCAGAAATTTAGCCCTTAGGGCCAACCAACTTAGAATTATTTTATTTTTCAATTTATTACATCAAAGTCAGCTTAAAATAACTTTTGAAACCCGAACAAAAATTTTGAAAGAAAAATATTTTCTGCCATTTCAAGTGGCCCAACTTCCGGAGACCATAAGTCATCACCAGTTGACCCGATTGACTATTATAACCCCATTTCAGAAAGGCCACAAAGCGCTCTACAAGTGTGACTAGCACAAGTGCTTGGCACCCAAATTTTCGACCTCATCCGGGGCTTCTAAAGCCTTCAAAACTGAGTTCAAAGTTTTTGTACCCTGCTGCCAATACCGAAAATCTTCAATATCTTCAAAACTAGACCTTATCTAGCCATGAAACTTTACTGGTAGGCTAATATGACTAAGATGAACCTCCACATGTAAAATCAGAACATTCTAAGATCATATGGCTAGCTTACTAAAAACAACAAGTTTCCATAAATAGAAGCTCTACACAAGATAGCCCTTATTGAATACAAAAATATAAATATTTTTGGGTGATGCAAGATTGCTCTTACACCCAGGATGCTCCTGCATCAAATCTAGTCTCAAGAGAAAAAATCATTCATCTAATGCTATTTTAGAGTTGGTCCATACCAACTTGTGTGGTCCTATGAGAACTCAATGTTATAGATACATTATCTTATTTGTTGATGACTACTCTAGGATGATGACTATTATGTTTTTGAAAGAAAAATTTGAAGCCTTCAAGATGTTTAAGTGGTATAAAGCTAAAGTGGAAAAGGAAAGTGGAAAAGAGTTAAAATGCTTGAGATCAGATAGAGGTGGTGAGTTTATTTCTGATGATTTCACTAACTTTTGTAATGAGCATGAAATTAAAAGATAGCTTTCTGCACCGAGAACACCACAGTAGAATGGAATTGTTGAAAGGAGGAATAGATCTATAGATGATTGTGCTAGGACAATGATGATTGAAAAGGATGTTGCACAAATGTACCAGAGAGAAGCTATTAGTATTGTTGTATACACATTGAACCGAGTACAACTAAAGAAATATTCAAAGAAGACACCCTATGAGTTATGGTATGGGTACGCACCGAATGTAAGTTATTTTAGAATATTTGGAAGTAGATGTTACATTCTAAAAGATGATAGAAATGGAAAGTTTGATTCAAAAGGTGATGAAGGAATATTCTTAAGATATTCTACTAGAAGAAAAACTTATAAATATTTGAATAAGGTTTTTAACAAAATGATTGAAAGTGAAAATGTGAGATTTGATGAGTTTGCTAAGAAAAATGATGAAGAAAGCAAAAAGGAACCAGAAGACTACGATAGATTCACATATATTGAGAAACCTAATAATCTACCTGAGAAATAGGTTGAAGTTACCAAGCAATAGGATAAAGATACCAAGCCACAGCCTATAGAGACTGAGAATCAAGAAATAGCTATTGAGGAAGATCTTGATTCTACACTGACTGAAGAACAAAGAAGAGAGAAAATACTAGCAAAATTTGTGAGAAGACACCATCCATATATTCATATTATTGGAGACAAGCACGCTGGCATGATGACACGAAGTAAGTTGAGAAACAACACATGTTTAGTTTGTGAGTTTGAACCTAAAAATGTTAGGGATGCACTTGAGAATGATGAATGGATTAGAGGAATGAATGAATAAATAGAGCAAATAGAGAAAAAAAACATGGACATTGGTACCGAGACCAAATGATAAAAATGTTATTGGAACTAAATGGATATTCAGAAACAAGTTGAATGAGAATGGTGAAGTCGCTAGGAATAAGGCAAGACTTGTATGCAAAGGGTATGCACAAGAAGAAGGAATTGATTACGGTGAAACTTTTGCATCAGTTGCAATACTTGAAGGAGTTAGAATATTGCTTGCATATGCTGCCTACAAAGGATTTAAAGTATATCAAATTGATGTTAAATCTACATTTTTGAATGGAATACTTGAAGAGAAAGTATACATTGAACAACCTGAAGATTTTGTTGATCCAAATTTGAAGAACATGGTATGTAAGTTGCACAAAGCATTGTATGGGCTGAAACAAGCACCAAGAGCATGGTATGAGAGAATGCATTCATATCTTATTAGTATTAGATTTTTTAGAACAAGTGACAACAACAATTTGTATTTAAAAGGTGAAACTGAAGACAAGATTCTTATTGCTAAATTTTTTGTTGATGATATTATATTTGGAGGACATGATAATCTTTGCAAAAAAATTGTTGATGAAATGAGAAAGGAATTTGAAATTTCAATGTTTGGAGAGATTAAATTATTTCTTGGTTTGCAAATTCTCCAACAAAGTGAAGGTATATTCATTACACAAACAAAGTACATCAAATAAGTGTTGAAGACTTTTGGAATGGAAGATTCAAAACTGGTTAGTACACCTATGGTCACAGGATGAAAATTAACAAAAGATGATCAGTCAACCGAGGTAAATCAAACACTATACAGATCAATGATTGGAAAATTGATGTATGTTGTGCGTAGTAGAGAAGATATTGCACATGCAATTGGGATTGTATCAAGATTTTCTACTAATCATAAAGAATCACATTTGACTGTTGTTAAGAGGATTCTAAGGTACTTGAAAAAAATTGAGAATTATAGTTTATGGTACAAGAAATAGGGTAATTTTGAACTACAAGTTTACACTGATGCGGATTGGGTTGGACACATTGATGATTGTAAGAGCACTATTAGCGCATTGAAAAAGGGAAAATCCAAGAATGGATTGTCTAAATCAACACTAGCAACAACAATACAATGGAAACACAACAAGACAATACTCAAACGGAATTTTCATTCAACATGCCCAGTTGTAAGGCCTTCCGGGTTAGGGTGAAATACAAACAATTACAATAGTAATTTTGCAATCCTCTAGCTAGTCCAGCTCTGTGACACATCAACAACTAGTAGAAATACTAAGGCAAATCTAAACTTGAGCTCATAAGCCACCAAGAAATCAATCTCCTTGTCTCCAATAATGAAAACTACTAGCTCTACTATTATAAATATCAGACAAACAATATGATCTTCAAGATCTCGTAGGATCCAATTACTATTTCATGACTCCCCCCCTCAAACAACTACCCAAACCTTCCTTAAATACATTTCTTCAACCACAAGTCGGCTGGAAGAAATAATTAACTCCTAAGCCCAAGTAAGCTCCTAAAAAAACAAATATTAAATGCAATACAAGTTGGCTCTCAAGTAGCCTTACAAAAAATTAATTATCCATGTCAGCCTCTAGATCTACCTAGGAGAATGTAACACAAGCTACCCACATTAAATACATCAAGTCAGCCCACAAAATCTCCAAGAACTCTAGTTGGTAAGCCAAAACTACCGAGCAACAGTAAAAACAACTGAGCAAGCTAGGCATCACCGAGCAAGTACATCGACCGAGCACCATAAGCATCATCGAGTGCCAAAAGTTTTACCAAGTTCCCTTCAGCGACTGAGCCCCTCAGTCAAAGCTTCAACCGAGTAACACAGAAACACACCAACATGCAGGATTGCCAACTACCCTAGGATGCTCTTTCATTAGACACCCAAGGTGCGAAAAGATATTCTCAATGGCTGGAAGAACATCTTTCGGGATTCAACACTTAAACCCCAAACTAGTTCTTCACATACATGTCCTCCAAGTCTTCACCTTGCATAATCTTCCACTTCTGCTTTCTCTTCCTTTTCAAGTCTTTTCTCGACAATCCCTATGTTTGTTCTCCATACTGATCTCCAATCCTTTCAAAATCCATCAACTCAAATTGGCTCCCAAATCTCAGGTTCCTCCTACTAAGTGTTGTATCTAGAAAAGGCATCAAGTAAAACTTCCTACCACTCTTCTAAACACTAAACACATTCTTGACACAATCATGCAAAACCCTGCAATCATACTGCCAAGGTCTCCCGAGCAATATGTGACAACTACTCATGTCCACAATATAACACAACACTTGATCCTTATACTGGCCAATCTGAAAATCAACAAGACAATATTTCTTCCTTACTTCCAAAGCATGAACATCTTGCAACCAACCAATCCTATAAGGATAAGGATGTCTTACTCTCTTCAAACCAATTTTATGAACCATCTCCTCAACCACAAGGTTATCAGTACTACCACTATCCACAATCACATCATAAAGTTTACCTCCTGACTTGCACTAAGTTCTGAACAAATTACTCCTCTGACAAGATTCTACCTTAGTACCAAGCAATGTTCATCGAACCAGAAAGTTTTCTAACTCTCCTTCAGGTTCATTCAATATGTTTTCATTCACTAGAGCAGTTCTTTGATCACTGATCTTCTGGGAACATTCAAATGATTGATGTCCTTCTTCACCACAACTAAAAAAAGTAACCTTAAATCTACTTCTTCATGTTTTCTTCGTCAGTTCAATGGGTTTTGGTTCATCTTCAATAGTCAGTTTATCCTTCACCGAGAGATCTTGTTTCTCCTTCCCTCAGGAATAACCATGTTGTCTCCTCTTCAACTTATCTTCTACCTTTAGAGAATACTGATAAGAATCCTCAACCAAATCAATCTTCAGCACACCAAGCTCATCTAGAATATTTAATCCCAATCCATTCACATATCGAGCTACATTTTCCTTACCAAGTTCTCAATGTCCAGATGTAATAGTCAACTTATAGAACTCCTCGGTATAGTCTTCCACGGTCAAATATTTCTACTTAGAGTTCTCTAACTTCTTAAACAACTCAAGTTCATAGTTGGTGGTTATGAACTTAGCTTTCAAATTTACCACCATCAACCTCCACTGATTGATCTTTATTTCACCTTCATCTTATCTTTCTCTCTGTAATTCTTTCCACCAAAGAGCAGCATGTCCTTTCAACTTAGTCTATGTCAATCTCACTCTAAGAGGATCTTCAATTTCTTCAAGCTCAAATAAGTCTTCTAACTCACCAATCCAATCAATCAAATCCTTGGGTCTCAAAGTACCAGAGTAGTGAGAAACTTCCATTCGGTAACTAGTATTTATCCGAGCCCCAGATGTCTACAACTGACCAGTTATGTCTTCACCATATCTATTCCTCTACTTGGTTCTATCATCTCCACTAGATCCAGTAGCTTCAAATTCTTTAGAAACTTCCTCATAGCCATCTTCAGTACCAAGATTCCTTGGCATACCAGCAATAGCCCTCATGATCTTAGCAATCATATCATTCTTCATCAATTCCATCTCAGAGCTAAAATCAGCTTTAACCTTCTCTATAATCTTCAATTATATATCATCACAGAGATCTACAATCACCCTAGGGTCTAATCTTCTCTGAGGCATCCTTCAATATCTTTGAAAACCCAAGGAAACAAATCAACACAAGGTCGTGGTGTAGACTACCTCAACTCGGCGATCTTTCTACACACTCAAGAACTTTAAGCTCTGATACCACCTGATGTAGTGCAAAATGGAAAATCCAAGAATGGATTGTCCAAATCAACACTAGCAACAACAATATAGAAGGAACACAACAAGAGAATACTTAAATAGAATTTTCATTCAACATGCCCGATTGTAAGGCCTTTCAGGTTAGGGCCAAATACAAACAATTACAACAGTAATTCTGCAATCCTCTAGCTAGTCCATCTCTATGACACATCAACAACTAGTAGAAACACTAGGGCAGATCTAAACTTTAGCTTGCAAGCCACCAAGTAATCTCCTTGTCTCCAAGCATGCAACCACTAGCTCTGCTATTATAAATATCAGAAAAACAATCTGATCTTCAAGATCTCGTAGGATCCAATTACTATCTCATGACTCCCCCCCTCAAAAAACTACCCAAACCTTCCTTAAATACATTTCTTCAACCACAAGTTGGTTAGAAGAAATAATTAACTCCTAAGCCCAAGTCAGCTCCTAAACAAAGAAATATTAAATATAATACAAGTCATCTCTCAAGTAGCCATAAAAACAATTAATTCTCTATGTCGGCCTCTAGATCTACCTAGAAGAATGTAACATAAGCTACCCACATTAAATACATCAAGTCAGCCCACCAAATTTCCAAGAATTCCAATCGGTATGCAAAAAATACCAAGCAAAAGTAAAAACAACTGACCAAGCTAGGCATCACCAAGAAAGTATGTCGACCAAGCACCACAAGCATCCTCGAGCACCAAAAGTTTTACCGAATTCCCTTTAGCGACCAAACCCTTCAATGACCGAGCCCCTTGGTCAAAGTTTCAACCTCTATCATCTTAAAATGGAATAACTTCCATGTTAAGAGTGTTTATCCCTCTGAGTAAGTGATTTGGGATCATGTCAAACACCTTGAATGGGTCCCTAGCTTAAATATGGCATTTTCCCCTAATTTTGCCCCCTTTTTCACTTTATGGTTGCATTTTGCTAGCATTATGGACTGAGATCCTGAGATCTATGACCTCAAGGTCAAGGATGACCTTGAGGGGTCAAGGATGACCTTGTCCTTGACCTAGCTCAGGGTTGACCTCATCCTTTACCCCGGGTTCAAATTTCAAGGTCCCATGATTTCAAGATGTCAGGTTTTGAAAAGAATTGTTTTCTCGCTTCTGGGTCGGCTTTTTTGGTCTCCAAAATGGTAAATCCTTAAATTGCATTTAATCTAGATCCCTTTCTAGGGGTTAAGGTTAATTGGGATTTAATTTTCCAATGTTGACCTCTCTAGAAGTTTGTGCCCTAGATCACTATAAAAGGAATTCTTCATCTCTCATTTTCACATCCATTATTCATGATCAAGATACCAAGAAATTTCATGATCAAGAGATCTCAAGGAGATATTCACAAGCCATCAAGCTCTCTCTCAAGAAAGATCAAGCAAGAATTCAAGCAATCATCCATTCAAGCATTCAAATTCTCCATTGAAGATCAAGGATTCAAGCATTCAAGCCTTTTAAGGGATTTGGTTCAAGCATTCAAGATTCATCATTCAAACCCTAGATCTATCCATCATGGTGGTGTGATCTTCCTTCAAGATCCTTTGTTCATCTTCAAGATTCATTCATTCTTCCCTCAAGGTGGATTCCAAGCATACAATCATGGAGGTTTTGATTTACATTTGTTAATGTTATGTTCAAGCTTTCATATCAACATACTTGTTTACATTTGAAGTACAATTGTATATAAATTGAATATCATAGCTTCATTGTTATATCTACTTCTACTACTTGCTAGCATTCTCTATTTCAATTCCATTAATAAGGTTGATTCCAAATCAGGGTTTGACTAAGGCAAACCCCTCATCCAAACAAAAAAACCATTTTTATTGTAGGTACAGGTGCGGGATGGAAAATTAAAGTGCAGATTTCGATACCCTTTTCACCGAACTTTCGGGATTAGCAAACAGAATTTCCATCAGAGATGTTTCAGGTTAGGGATGACCTTCAGTGGGGGGTATGATTATGCCCTAGGGTAAGACCTTTCCTTGCTATGTGGGTGAAGGATGACCTCCCTTAGATTCAAAAAAGATTTTTGGGTTTTGTAGATCTCACAGTTTCGGTTCAAGATAGCAAAAATCAACAATTTCTAAGACTGTTTAACAGGGTTTTCAGCTGATTCTTTTCGGAGGTAAGTACCTTTATTTCTTCATTTCAACATCAGAATTTCTAGATTTACATTCCATCCCCTTACAATTCAAATGTATGTGTAAAATATTGGTTGTGGGGTCTCTTTCATGTGCAAACCATTGTTCTAGGACCCCACGCCATATTTTATCCTATACATTTTGGTGAACCCGACAAGCTTACTCTCTTTCTTTTTGGTTTTAGATTCACATTTTGTGTTAGATCTTACATGCTTACAAAATTAGGTTCATTTTATGCTCTTGCATTTATATTTCAAAAAAACAAAAAAAAAATTGCAAAATTTCTTCAAAAATACAAAAACATTTGCATTGCTTTGTGGAATTAGATGCCCTATTGTGTTTATTTTCCTTTTTCATGCTTATCAATTTCTTTTGAATGCATTTTGATATATCTAGATCTATTTTCTTTTCATTTCTTTATTCATTATCATGTTGCATAGGTTATTTTCAAGTGTTTTCAAATGCCTTATTGATAGGGATGATAATCCTCCTATTTGGGATGAACCTTTGGATTTGGATGTTGATTACTCTCTTCCTCATGAAACCATTGTGGATGATCCCTTGGATAAGGACATTGATTTATCCCCTCCTCATGAAGAATCTTTGATATAAGAGGGTGATTTATTAATGGATGACATATTCATACATGATGATAACTCTTTTTCTAAAACACACTACCCTTATGTGGATATTTTAGTGAAAGAAGATGACATTATAGATGCTTTACCTCCATTTGGGATCCCTTCTAGTGATGAGGCATTAGCAGAGAATGATATAAATTCCCTTAATTCTCTCCCTATTAGTGATGATCTTATGGAGAATCAAGATCCTAAGTCATCTCCTCCTAGGATGTCTTATTTGCTTCCTTCTTGTGAATCTATTTGTAGTGTTGAGACAACTAACATGGTTTATCCCAAACCCTTGTTGACTGTCAAAGGTTGTCCTCGCATTACTATCAAAGGTAAATCTATGGAGTCTTTAGAGTCTTTTAATGACCAAGATTTGATAGCTCACACATATCGTACAAGGAATAACCTTCAACCTAATCTGGTGGTTTCTACTTCGTTGCCACCTTCTCAACCTATTCTTCCTCCTCTACCCCGTCTTCCTAAAAAGGAGTATGATTTGATAAACCAATTACAAAATACTCTTGCCAATATTTCTTAATGGGAGCTTCTTCAAACTTCACCTACCTACTATGAAGCCTTGAAAAAATCTCTAGCAACTCTTCCTACTCCACCTCCTAATCAAGAGAACATCAATACCTTCTTAAAATGCATGCATGCTACCCCGGGTCCTCCTGATATTGTATTTACTCAAAAGGATTTACCTTCTAAAGAAGTTCAGAATCAATATGATGCTCTTATGGTTGTTGTTTCTATCAATAAGAGTATCATTTGTAGGACCTTGATTGATAATGGATCTGGGCTTAATGTTTGTAGCATGGACATGCTCAAAGTGATTAATGTCGATCTTTCAACTATTCAACCTGAAAATGTTCCTATGTGTGGCTGTGATAACATTGCTAAGAACACTTTTGGAATCATTACCTTACCTATCAAAGTAGGTCCGGTCATCCTAAACACACCTATTCATGTTATGCTTGGACCTCTCAATTATAACCTTCTTTTGGGTAGACCTTGGTTGCATGAGATGCATGGTATCCCTTCCACCCTTCACCGTCAAGTCAAGTTTATACATAACAACAAGATGTATACACTTCATGCAGATGATGTGCCTAATCCTTATTTTAATATTCAAACCCACACTACTCACACTTCTAATAGTAATCCTTCTACCTCTAGTTCTCTTCCTGGCGATGATTGGGGAACCTTGGATTTTACTCCTACCTTTATTGGAGAATATAAGATTAATGATCTTGATTTATGAAGCAACAAAGAGAATTTGAACAATGAGTTTTTACTTCTACTTCTAACACCCTTAGTAATAACTTTTTTGCTGCTTCTACCTTCAATGAATTTGTCAAATCTACTAAGGATGATATTGTGACTATTGAAGTTCCATTGACTCCTTCTGATATGGCTTCTTGTTATGGTCCTAGTTATGATTTCCTTGTTAAACAAGGATTTAATGGTCAAGGATGTGGTAAGCATAAATAGGGAATTCAAATGCCCTTACATACTAGGGGGCATGAGCATTCGTATGGATTGGGACTTAATCCTCAACAAAAAATCAATGTTAACAACATCCCAAATAACACTTCAAAACATGATGAACCTATGAAGGAATTTGACCAAGAAGTTATTTTTCCCAAACTCCTTTGTGTTAAGATGATTACTAGACCTAAACGCAAAAAGAAACGTAGTCCACACTTGAAGACTCTTCCTTTTTGTTTGTATCATAAATTTCATGATCACTCTACTAATGAATGTCAAGCTTTACATTATAAGATTAGGCAGCTCATTGATAGTAAGGTTATTTATATATCATGTGGCAATGAGTTGTATTTCAATCCTATTTTCTCTAAATAACATTTATGTTCCTATTATGGAGCTCCACATTATGTAAACAATGCTAGCCTAGTCCTTGGGGGCTCGTTGTCTTGCATAGTGTTGTGAGAGATATAATAGATCCCCTTCCATCCTTGTTCCTACACTTGGGGGGAAAGGATGTCATCTCCTTCTTCTATGTCTTTCCGGGATTTGCCTCTTTCCTTGGTTAAGCAGTATCTATCTATTATGTGATATCCAATCATACACGAAAAATTTGGTTTGCATTGAGGATCTATGTCCTTGATCATAAGCTATTTCGTTGTTTGACATTGGGTTTCCATGGTTGATAAATCTCTCACCTTGGAAGCTGAATAGTGTTTTATCCCTCACAAGGGTTACTTTTTCACTTCTTGCATGATATCTCTTTGCATTCATCCCTTCCATGGCCTCATAGGAGCTGTGACCTTCTTGGGTTGGACTGGGTGTTGTCTGTGGATATTGTCTTGATGTTGAAGAAGGCTTTATCCTTGTTCTTTTCTTTCCTTAACATTTCAAAATAGTATGTTTTTTCCATCTTAAGGAGGGGGGCATATATACAGCCTCCCTCATTCTATATTATGTTTTTTTGTTCTAACCTTTTGTTTTGCAGCATGCTAAATCTCGAAAGGTAACACACATAAGTTGCTAAATCCTAAAGAGACACACATTTTTCAATTTCCAAATATGCTAAATCCTCTGATGGTAACACACATAATTTTCTAAATCCTGAAGGGACAAGCATTTCCAATTTCAAATATGCTAAATCTTCTGAAATTAACGCACATAAGTTGCTAAATCTTGAGGAAACACACATTTCATATTCATAGTGATACAAGAAGGTGGATCTATGAGTATTCCAGAAGCCATCAGAAGATGTACTAAAATTTCAAGGCATAGTTTATGGGTGAACCTATTGGGCTCTCCCTCTAGGGTGATTCACGATAAGGTGAGCATCTTACTGGGCGAGGTAATCACTTTCTCCTTTCTCTCTTTTTGCTTTCATGCTAGTAGGACTGGATCATGAAGCTATGTTATTTATAGTGTTTCTCTTGTCTTTCTTATGTAATCATTTATGCTTTTATGATAGCTTTCCAAATATGATATTAGTATAGGAAATATTTCTTAGCAAGGTTTCCTCTACTAGTTGAATTGGGTTTGTTTTAGTACTAACCCCTATTCTTTTGGTTTTCTCTTTTTGCACCCTCATGCGTGTATGTTGAGTTAGAATCCTTATCTTGGGGGCTTGTGTCCTTAGCTAAGTGTTATTTTATCTCATTGTGAATCCACTTGGATCTCTTCTTTCTTCTCCTTTACCAAGAGTTTTCATCGAGTCCACATTCTTGCTAAAGTGGGGGCTTAATGTATCATCTTAAAATGGAAGCACTTCCATGTTAAGAGTGTTTAGCCCTCTGAGTAAGTGATTTTGGATCATGTCAAACACCCTGAATGGGTCCTTGGCTTAAATCTAGCATTTTCCCCTGATTCTGCCCCCTTTTCCACTTTCTGGCTGCATTTTCCTAGCATTTTGGACTGAGATCTTGAGATCTATGACCTCAAGGTCAAGGATGACCTTTTTCTTAACCTAGGTCAGTTTCAACCTCATCCTTGACCTAGGTCAGGGTCAACCTCATCCTTGACCCTAGGTTCAAATTTCAAGGTCCCATGATTTTCGGATGTCAGGTTTCGGAAAGAATTGTTTTCCCACTTCCGAGTCGGCTATTTTGGTCTCCAAAATGGTAAATCCTTAAATTGCATTTAATCTCGGTCCATTTCTAGGGGTTAAGGTTAATTAGGATTTAATTCTCCAATGTCAGCCTCTCTAGAAGTTTGTGCCCTAGATAACTATAAAAGGAAGCCTTCCTCTCTCATTTTCACAAGTCCATTATTCATGATCAAGAGCTCTCAAGGAGATATTCACAAGCCATCAAGTTCTCTCTCAAACAAGATCAAGAAAGCATTCAAGAAATCATGCATTCAAGCATTCAAGTTCTGCATTGAAGATCAAGGATTCAAGCATTCAATCCTTTTAAGGGATTTGGTTCAAGCATTCAAGATTCATCATTCAAACCCTAGATCTATCCATCATGGTGGTGTGATCTTCCTTCAAGATCCTTTGTTCATCTTCAAGATTCATTCATTCTTCCCTCCAGGTGGATTCCAAGCATAAAATCATGGAGGTTTTGATTTATATTTGTTAATGTTATGTTCAAGCTTTCATATCAACATACTTGTTTACATTTGAAGTATAATTGTATATATATTGAATATCATAGCTTCATTGTTAGATCTACTTCTACTACTTGCTAGCATTCTCTATTTCAATTCCATTAATAAGGTTGATTCCAAATCGGGGTTTGACTAAGGCAGACGCCTCATCCAAACAACAAAACCATTTTTCTTTTAGGTACAGGTGCAGGATAGAAAATTGAAGTGCAGATCTGGATACCCTTTTCACTGAACTTCCGGGATCTGCGAATAGAATTTCCATCTGAGCTATTTTAGGTCAGGGATGACCTTTAGTGGGGGGTATGATTATGCCCTGGGGTAAGACCTTTCCCCACTATTTGGATCAAGGATGACCTCCCTTAGATCAGAAAAAATATTTCTGGGTTTTGTAGATCTCACAGTATCATTTTAAGATTGCGAAAATCAATAGTTTCTGAGACTGTTTGATAGGGTTTTAAGCAGATTATTTTCGGAGGTAAGTACCTTTATTTATTTATTTCAACATTATCATTTCCATATTTACATTCCATCCCCTTACAATTCAAATGTATGTGTAAAATATTAGTTTTGGGGTCTCTTTCATGTGCAAACCATTGTTCTAGGACCCCATGCCATACTTTATCCTATACACAACCGAGTAACATAGAAACACACCAACATGTAGGATTTCCAACTACCCTACAATGCTCTTGCATAAAACACCTCAGGTGTGAAAAGATGTTCTTAATGGCTGGAAGAACAGCTTTCAGGATTCAACACATAAACCCCAAACTAGTTCTTCATATACATGTCCTCCAAGTCTTCACCTTGCATAATCTTCCACTTCTGCTTTCTCTGCCTTTTCAAGTCTTTTCTCGACAATCCATAGATTTGTTCTCCATACTAATCTCCAATCCTTTTAGAATCCCTCAACTCAACTCAGCTCCCAAAGCTCAGGTTCCTCCTACCGAGTGTTGTATCCAACAAAGGCATCAGGGAAAACTTCCTACCACTCTTCTAAACACTAAATGCATTCTTGACACAATCATGCACATCCCTGTAATCACAATGACAAGGTCTATCGAGAAATATGTAACAAATACTCATGTCCACAATATCACACAACACTTGATCCTTATAATGGCCAATCTGAAAATCAACAAGACATTTCTCCATTACTTCTAAAGCATGAACATCTTGCAACCAACCAATCCTATAAGGATAAGGATGTCTTACTCTCTTCAAACCAAGTTTTTGAACCATCTCCTCAGCCACAAGGTTATCAATACTACCACTATCCACAATTACATCACAAAGTTTACCTCTTGACTTGCACTGAGTTTTGAACAAATTACTCCTCTAACAAGGTTCTACCTTAGTACTGAGCAATTTTTAGTTGAACCAGTAAGTTTTTTTACTCTCCTTCGGGTTCATTCAGTATGTTTTCATTCACCAAAGAAGTTCTTCAATCACCAGTCTTCTGGGAACATTCAAATGACCGATGTTCTTCTTCACCACAACTAAAACAAGTACTCTTAAATCAACCTCTTCATGTTCTATTCCTCGGTTCAACAGGTTTCAGTTCATCTTCAGCAGCCAGTTTATCCTTCACTGAGTGATCCTATTTCTCCTTCCCTTGAAAATTACCATGTTGTCTCATCTTCAACTTATCTTCTTCCTTCAGAGCATATTGATATGAATCCTCAACCGAATCAATCTTTATCATACCAAGCTCATCTAGAATATTTAATCCCAATCCATTCACATATTGAGCTACCTTTTCCTTACCAATTTCTCTATGTCTAGACCTAATAGTCAACTTATAGAACTCCTCGGTATAGTCTTCCATAGTCAAAGCTTTCTACTTCAAGTTCTAAAACTTCTTAAACAACTCAAGTTCATAGTTGGTGGGTATGAACTTAGCTTTCAAATTTACCACCATCAATCTCCACTGATTGATCTGCATTTCACCTTCATCTTATCTTTCTCTCTGCAATTATTTCCACCAAAGAGAATCATGTCCTTTCAACTTAGTCTATGCCAATCTCACTCTAAGAGGATCTTCAATTTCTTCAAGCTCAAATAAGTCTTCTAACTCACCAATCCAATCAATCAAATCCTTGGGTCTCAAAGTACTAGAGAAGTGAGAAACTTCCATTTGGTAACCAGTAATTATCCGAGCCCTAGATCTCTGCAACCAATCAATTATCTCTTCACCATATCTATTCCTCTGATCGGTTTTATCATCTCCACTAGATCCAGTAGCTTCAAAGTCTTCAGCAGCTTCCTCATAGCCATCTTTAGTACCAAGATTCCTTAGCATACCAGCAATAGCCCTCATGATCTTAGCAATCATGTCATTCTTCATCAATTCCATCTCATATCTAAAATCAGCTTTAACCTTCTCTATAATCTTTGATTCTACAACATCACAGAGATATGCAATTTCCCTAGGGTCTAATCTTATTGGAGGCATCCTTCAAGATCTTCAAAAACCCAAGGAAACAAATCAACAAATCAACCCAAGGTCTTGGTGCAGACTACCTCAACTCGGTAATGTGTCTACACACTCAAGAACTTCAAGCTCTGATACCCCCTGATGCATTACAAAATGGAAAATCCAAGAATGGATTGTCCAAATCAACACTAGCAACAACAATACAGAAGAAACAAAACAAGAGAATACTCAAATAGAATTGTCATTCAACATGCCCGATTGTAAGGCCTTCTGAGTTAGGGCCAAATACAAAACATTAAAATAGTAATTTTGCAATCCTCTAGCTAGTCCATTTCTATGACACATCAACAACTGGTAGAAACACTAAGGCAGATCTAAACTTGAGCTTGCAAGCCACCAAGCAATCTCCTTGTCTCCAAGCATGCAAACCACAATCTCTGCTATTATAAATATCAGATAAACAATTTGATCTTCAAGATCTCGTAGGATCCAATTACTATATCATGACTCCCCTACTCAAACAACTACCCAAACCTTCCTTAAATACATTTATTCAACCACAAGTCGGCTGGAAGAAATAATTAACTCCTAAGTCCAAGTTGGCTCCTAAGGAAACAAATATTAAATTCAATACAAGTCAGCTCTCAAGTAGCCTTAAAAATAATTAATTCTCCATGTCAGCCTCTAGATCTACCTAGGACAATGTAACACAAGCTACCCACATTGAATACATCAAGTCGGCCCACCAAAACTCCAAGAACTCCAGTCTGTAAGCCAAAACTACCGAGCAATAGTAAAAACAATTGTGCAAGCTAGGCATCACTGAGAAAGTACATTGACCAAGCACCACAAGCATCATCGAGCACAGGTTATGCTATGTCCCTAAAGTTTTACTAAGTTCCCTTCAATGACCGAGCCTTCAATGACTGAGCCCATCAGTCAAAGTTGCAATCGAGTAACACAGAAACACACCAACATGCAGGATTACCAACTACCCTAGGATGCTCCTGCATCAACTAGCGGTGGAACATTCTTTTTGGGAGAAATGTGCATGTATTTATCAGTCCATTGTCGAAGCAGAATATGTTGTTGTTGCTACTAATTGTTCAAATATTGCATGAATAAAATAACTTTTGGAAGGGATGAATGAAGAGATCATTGATCCAGTGATAATATATTGTGAAAATTCTAGTGCTATAAACATTTCCAAGAATCCAGTGTTGCATGCAAATAAAAAGCATATATCTATAAAATATCACTATTTGAGGGAACAAGTACAAGAAAAGCAAGTGAAACTAGAATTTGTGAAATCAAAAGAACAACTTGCAGACATGTTTACTAAACCCTTACCTAAAGATACATTTGAGTACTTGAGGACAAGACTAGGGATCTATCCCCTATCTGTCAGTCACTGAGGTGATCAGGAGGTTCCATCAACCTATACTTTATTAGAATATCAAATGATGTTGATGCATAATGTTCACACTTTAGGTTTCCTAAGGTTGTGAAAGCTAGAACAAGAACACTACATATCAGTACATGAAGGTACTTGATCTGAACCAAACATCAAAGATATTATTTTGGCTATTGAAGAGATGTGTATTTATTTTTGGTATTATTGTCAAAGGGAGAGAAAGAATCAATGAAATATCTATCCAGTGGGAGAGAAGAATCACAAGAAGAAGATCAAATCCACAGGGAGAGTCTGCATGTAATGTTGTGTAGTGATTAAACATATTAATGTACAAGATAAGGAGAGCTTATCAAGCGACAACATTTACTGATATAGTTGTAGAACAAATGTTTGGTATTCTATGGAATATTTCATATTTGTGTTTCTATCAATGCCAAAGGGAGCAATTGATAACCTACAATTGATTGAATATCTTGATGGAATGAATGGACAAGTGAAAGACATCGATTGAATATCACCGAGCTACTAAAGTGATATGTAAGGCAATTAAATCAGTCAATATGTATTTTCATTGATGTTAACTAGTTTTGATTGTACTTATCATGATGATTACAAACATCTGAAGAAGACAAATGGTAAAGGAATGAGATATCTACATAAGAAAGAGATGGATATGAAAGATATGGCTATGGTATACATTGGGTAACTCCTTGATGAGTCTATGGCATCATTTTGTTGACTTGATTGCATTATATGATTTTGTTATGAATTGGAGATCAGAACTAAGAAAGTTTATGTGGTTGGTAATTGAAGATTTATGTATACACTAAGCCATTGTAGTGTATACCGAGTAACAATAATAACCAAGTTAGTTATCACCAACACATTTTGTATTGACTGAGTGAAAGAAACAAATAAAGATTATAACAGTCGGTTGAATTGATGAGCTAGACAGATGCTTATGATTTTGAGGTAGGAGATAAAGTTTGTTATGATGATTTAATGGCTAACAAAATTCAAGATTGATCTAATGGAGAAGATTGAAATGTGTTAGCAACACAACTGTCGAGGAAGCTTGAAGCAGAAAAATGAATGATGGAGATTAAGAGGCAAAATCTAATGGATGAAAAAAAAATGATTTATGACATCTATTTAAATAGACATGAAATTCATAATTGAGTCTAGGATTATTGACACTACAGGAGAATTCACGTGAAAGAACTATTTTCATGCACTACTGATCAAACTAGTTACAGACATAACCGAGTTGAACTACAGGCATTACTGAGCATCAGAGAATTATTCACCGAGTTGAATAAGTTGGAGGATATGAAGAATTGAATTTTTTATTGATCAAGAGAGGTATTTTGAGCTTAGCATAGATATGAAAATCTATAAATCTTAGTTGTATTTGAATCATATCACTATTGTATCAGTTTAACCATTGTTACAGAAAAATCTCTTAACCAAGTGGACTTAACAGTCTTTTTGTATTTCAATATGACATTCAATGAATGTTGATTTTTTTCTTGTTGACCCCATAGTGAATGTTGGTCAAGGGAGAACTGTTAGTGATAAATCCTCTAACCAGGTCACACCTTATAGTGTATTTTTGTAATCTTTAATAGGTTTGGCTCCTAACTGAGCTCACTTCAGAAGAGTGAATTATTTTGGGTTACCGGTCCCAGGTGGTTTTTCCCTTAACAGGGTTTCCACATTAAATCTTTGTGTTATGTGTATTTTGATGTGATTGGAATTGTTATTTTACTTTACAAATTTCATATCTGGCCAGAATTGATTGGTAAATATAGTATTGAATTGGCTGTCAATCGGTAGATGAAGAGAAAGATATTGTTGATATCTTACCGAGTTGATAATTTGTTTGAAAATATTGAATATATACATTTGGGAGATTTGGATTTGTGGTATAATTGTGCTTAACTGATTCACCCCCCCTCTCAATTATTTGACTATATATATATATATATATATATATATATATATATATATATATATATATATATATATATATATATATACACACACACACACGCACACACATATACATATACATATACATATACATATACATATACATATACATATATATATATACATATATATATATATACATATATACATATACATATATATACATATACATATATATATACATATACATATATATACATATACATATATATATATATATATATATACATATATATGTATATATACATATATATGTATATATACATATATATATACATATATATGTATATATACATATATATGTATATATCTATATACATATATATGTATATATATATGTATATATCTATATATATGTATATATATGTGTGTGTGTGTGTGTGTGTATGTATGTATGTATGTATGTATGTACAAGTAATATATATTATTGATATGTATACCGATTTGCAAGTAAAATTATTATTAAACGACAGTATGTATTATCAACTTGTATGTGTTATGTGTTTGGGTTGCCAAATATATGGCTCTGAATGTGGTTATGTAGTCTCACGTAAAGGTACGACTCTACATGAGACTGAATGCTCTCATGTACGGTCGTGCCTGTACGTGAGGCCACCCTTTCATAACAATGTCGATAACAATCTAACGATAACAATGAAATAATAACAATACGAAACAATAACATTGTTATCTTTAATGGTAACAATGTTATCATTAACGATAAGAGTGGTATCATTAATGTCTTCAACTTGTTGTGCATTATAATATCGATACTTATTTGAAACACTATAATTATTTAATACATTCATTAAAAAATATATGAATATTCAATAACATGAATATTACTAAATAGTCATATATTTAGTAATGTTTATTATTACTAAATAATTAATATTGATAATATTAATAACAATATATTATGAGTGAAGCATGATCATAATATATTATTATTAATAATCAGATCTTCCATAGATAATGGATGGAGATCAAATGTTCAAGGCCAATAGGCCACTTATATATTTGATCATATCAATCAGAGTAATCCGATCGAAGCTACATCTTTAAGAATTTATCCTTGTAATTTTGAAGAACTTTAATTTTTTTTCTATAACTAAAAATACTGTTAGCTATTTTTTAATAACCATAGTTAATTAAAGAGGGAAAGGTTGCTCTTCTAACAACAAGTTGCCAATCAAAATAGAGGGTTATAGGGTAATTGAAGTGATGGGTTATAGAGTAATTGAAGTGATTCTATCATAAATGAAATTTAATTTTCCAGATTTTCTATTGGACTTATAACAATAGAAGAAAACCAAAATATGTGTGTGTGTGTGTGAAGGAGCTTTGAGTAATCTTGCAACAAATAAATTTAAGTGAAAAATATTTTATGAGCTTGTGGATCAAATTTTTTTTACTAATCTTATAATTGAGATTCCAACTCTATTTCATAATCAAAATATATTATTTTAATGTCTTTCTTACCCCTCTTTTTCATCTATTCATCATTTATCTATTGGAAAAATGATCAGTTCTCCCCTCGGGATTTGTGGCATGGCTTAACTGCCTCTTGTGTCTTCTATAAGTCTAGTGGTTGTATCAGGCATTAATAGGTTGATCTTTCGATGCAACGGCAACCACTACTTGTAACATTATCTCTATATCATTTTTGCAATCTACCACCACCTATTTCTTCTCATACATTAAAGTTTAAGTTCACAAATTTTATTTGGTGAAGATTTGTGAAGTATTTATTCATTCAAAAATATTTTTCAAACATCCTCTCACCTCTTGGTTTGATTTTTTTTGCATATGTTCATCAACTGTCTCCTTTGAGCTATGCTCATCTGCTCATATGAATTTTTTTTGAAAGGACTCTCAACACATCTCTCTAAAAAAGTATGCACCTTCCATGGATCTTCATTCATTTTAACCACTATTCCAGATCCCTAGATTTTGTCTAAAAAATAATTTCAAGGTTCAAACACTCTATGAGATTGGTGTCTAGCTCTCCATTTTCTTTTAGGAAATGCAAAATGACCCTTCTTCCATCCTTCATAATGGCATATGTATTCTTTCTTCCATTATATATAACTTCTTAATGAAATTGTCTTCCTAACAAGACATTATATGCATCCATATGAATAACATCAAATAGGATCTTCTCTTTATATGAATCATTTTGCATACTCACTAAACACTATTAATTTACTATAAATTATACTTATTTTATAACCATGGGGTCTAGTATAGATTGGAATGCTCATTTTTATTTAAACCCAACTTCTCTACTATTTTGGTAAAGACTAGGTTATCTATGATACCATTATCAACAATCACTTTACAACACTTACCTCTAGATTTTTATATAGTTTTTAAAAGGCCCCTTTGTAATAGCTCATTTTCATCTAGAACTAGTTCCATCAACACTCTTTCTAATATGATATGGTTCCTCCACATGTCTTAGTGATGTAACACCTTCTTCATCTACTTGAGTTTGGTGGTTTCTACAAGTGTCACCTCTACTATTTAGTTGTGTTTAAAGAAATTTAAATGCCCTAAAATTAACTTCTCCACCTCTTTCTCCACTATTTTTGCTCCATCCTCTAGTCAAATACTCTCTTCCTTCTATAATGTAATAAATTTGACCCTTAAAAAATCAAACTATGTTCCCTTGAGATCCAATTTCACAACACACATTCAGATACCTCCAAACTAGATAAACCAATGGAAATATCCTATTATAGATGAAGAAAATAATATTCTAGTTCCAAAAATAGAAAGACCAGAAGATAGAGAGTCTTCCGTCCAAATCTGAGTATCACAGCCAAGGACAGTAGTGTAACGTATGGACTTCTGCATGATGCATCGTAGTTTATACAGACCGAAATAAAAAATACCCAGAATGTGGCAAAAACTTAGGCATGTGCTTTAGATAACCTACAAAATGAAAAATTCAGAAATGCAATAAAATATGTTACGTAAAAAAAATGAATGTAAATGAAATAAATTAAATATAATAAAACCCACATGTGTTTGAATGATTCCAATAAAACTACACACAAACAAGAGATAAAAAATGTTTGGGGTTGTTTGGAGACTTGCCTCAGTCAAGTCCCTATTTTGGTGTTTCTGCCTCCACAACAACCAGATAGATAGATAGATTGAAAAGATAAATAAATAAATGATAATGTAATAGAAACAAACCCCACTTAATGGAGGAAAACCCCTATTACATAAGACAAGAAATAGAAATAAACCTCTCTTGAGGGAGGAAATCCTTGAATCACTGCAAGAGATTTATTGTAGAAATTGAGAGAGAAAGAGAGTTGCGAGAGCCAGGACAATGCAAGAGATTTTGTGTGCAAGAACCAAGAGAGTAGTTAGCAAGAAATTAGAGAGAGATTTTAGAGACTTTGAATAGAGTTTCAATCTTGGATTTAAAGGAAAGAAGAGGGAAAAAGAGGCTTTTCAACAGTTATAGAATATTTTAGATCATTTTTATAGACAGAAGAAAGTGACAAGTGGAAAGAATGTGCAAGATAGCCATTTGACCATTAAGATGTTTGTGGATGACTGCACAATGTGTGGATGTCTATGCGGCATGCTAGTGTTCAGATGAATCATGCTGAAAAATGATAGGTGGAAAAGAGAACACATAGCTAATACAAATTTGATGTTAGAATCTAGTTGTTGACAAGGATTCTGAGCATCATGAGAGGGAAAAGGTTTATGTAAGGTTTGAAATAGACCTACTCAAATACTATGGGAATGGACACTAAAGTGGTTACAAAAGTGTGTCCTATATTGTAAATGGGGGTATGCAATTTTTGACTCTACATTTTGCCCCCACTTTAGTGGGGTTATGAATCTAAATGAATGTGCATGCTAAATGAAGTCTAATGAAAGAAAATAAAATCATGATATCAAAAGGATACTATAGAGGAAGAGGAAAAATCAATGAGCCAAGGAAACATGCCCCCAAGGTAATGACTTGCAAGATAGATGCATCAAAGTGAAAAACCTACACGAGACAATAAGGTTAGAACACGAAATCCACAAAGATGGGGGGTTAGAAAACACACCAAACAAACTAAAAGTTTTGAGTCAGAAAAGTTAAAGAGACCTTGATGTTAAAGGTTGTCTCAATACAATGCATCATCCCCAAAATATAATAAACAAAAAAATAGAGGAATTCTAAACAAGGAAAAAAGAATTTAGGATTGATTGCTTCAAAGAAGAATGCAACCAATAGATATGGAAGCATCCAATATCGAAGAGACACCACATGACTAAGACACTAGCTTTCTCTATTGCTAGATCTCACATAGATGATCGTGATTAGTAATATCAACCCCACTATGGATGAAAGCAACTACCAAAAAAGAAACTCATGTAGGAAATAGGCATCAAGCAACTGGGAGGGGGGGTAAATTAGCTACTACCAAAATACTTAAAATTTAAAACCCTTAAACCCTTCAAGCATAAAACCCTTAATCATATAAATTTGTATTATTGATTTACAAGATGTAAAGCATGTAAACACAAATCACAAAACATCAATATCACATAACACAAATATTTTTATTATGGAAACCCAGACTAGGGTGAAAACCATGGTGGGCCTGATACCCACAATAAGACTAATACCTTGTTAGAAGTATAGCTTATTACAATATGAGGAATGTTCTTGCATTCAAGCACACTACTTAGATTTCACTACTCAATTCACCTTGGGCTCCAGCCCAAAGGAATTCATACTAACTTACAATTACAATTAATAAGTCTCACTGACTTACAAACACTTTTCAAACACCAATATGATAATTTATGAACTAGATAGCAGCATCTCACTATGCCTCGATCAATTCCTTTTCAATACAATCAAATCCCTTATGAAAATTCTTTCTATCACACTACAAACAAGAAATTTAGCCTTCAATAGACCTATAAAAATGCTTAAATAGCATACACTTACCTCTCTAATCTCAAAAATATTGGTACATACTCATGACATGTCAATCAAACCCTAATTCACCATATTGATCAAGAACTAGGTTGACAAAAACCTAATCCTTAATCATCCATCTCTTAGCACCAAAATCAACCATCAGGATCTCTCTGCACTTTCCAAACATTCATTTGATCCATTAATATCATCTCGAGATCATGATCATAACCCTAAAATATTTTACTGATCTCTTATAAACCATTTTATAATATTTCCTTAACATATTAGCTAAGATCACAAAAACCAAACTTATATTCATTGAGTTTGGCCACCTTGATCAATGTAAACTTCTAACTCATCAGGCACATAATCCTAGATCATCCTAAGACATCATTAAGCTCAAACAAACAAACAGATACATTGAATTCATTGGATCTACTAGCATATTATGATAAACTTTCAAGAACATTGTCACCCTCCACTAAAGTTATTGTAACTGTCTTGCAGATCATCAAAATCACAAACCCTTTGAATGGTAGACACATTTCTATGTCCTCAACACCTTCCCAGTTGCGCAACCAAATTTATCATCTATAGAACATGCACAAAATCAATCTCTGCAAATATCTAACTCAGTAACATTGGCAATCAACAAAATAACCAGTCTTCATATATGGCACCATAACTTGATCAAATCATCATGTCAGCAACTCAAACTTGACATGAAGCATGTAGACAACCTCTACATCATCCCAAGAGGTGTGTGACTCCTCATCTTTAATAACCTTCTACCCGCATTCATCTGAACATTATGTGTTACTAGAAAAACTGCATATCTATTAACCATCCTTCACAACATATATCAAAACCATCGGATATTCACACTAGACATCCAAACAACATTGTAAACATCATAAAAAATCACAATATACATTTTGACATCAATGAAAACACATCCAACTTTCCAAAAACATCCCCCTTTGGCATTGATGGAAACATGTAATGGAAAAAATAATAAAACATGGTAATGCAATTAGAAACCAAAAGTACTACCAACAATATCCACAATACATCATTGTCTTTCAGAGTCTCTCTAATTGTTCTCTACTTTATCACCTTTTTTGTGTCACTTCTCTCTCTAGTAACTTTCTTTCCTTGGTTCCAATTTAATTAAATACTCTTCTCTCCATCAGTTTCTCCCCCTTGTATGTACACTACTCTTCTTGACAAACTCTCTTTCTTATGTGCAAGTATATATCAACTTACATCTCTCTTCTGATATTCTCTTCATCCATCTACTCTTTTGATCTTCTTCTTCTTATATCCACTTCTACGAACTTTGATCTGATCCTCTCTTCTGATGTCTTCTCTAATCTGATCTTTATTATTTTTCACATCTTCTTCTCTCCCCCTTTAACATCAATGGAAACTTTCTCTGTCATATCAATGTCTACTTCCTTTACATTCTCTTCTTCTACCTTGTCAAGCTATTTTTTCCTTCTTTTAGACACCTTTGAGCAACTAAACACATTCAACTTCTGATCAAACATCAAAGACTTAACTCGCTAGTTCCTACAATTATTTGAAGTTCTCTTTTCAAATGCTCAACTTTATATCAAACAAATTTACTTTACATGCTTACTACTCCCCTTGAGTAGTAGCCTCCATACATTAATCTAGTTGGTATATTTATCTTTGAAGCATAATGGACTGATGCTATCTGTTGCATCTTAGTTCTGATCAAGAGGGATAATGACCCCTAACTTGCCTATAGGAGTAGGCTCTTTACTAACAACATCCTTTCTTTTCTTTCTCAAGTCTTTTCTCCTGCACTTTTGTCTCCTTTTATCTTTCTTCTCCTTCTCCTTTCCTTTGTCATCTTCATGTATGTCCTTGTTATTTTCTTGCATATCCCTATTCATCTCCACTTGATCAAACTTGTTATTTTGTATGTCTCTACAATGTTCAACATTTTTTGTAGATAAATTCCATCTGAGACATATGACGGTCTTGTACTTACTATCATCATTTCTCATCATAGCACATGGAAATCTACCTATTTATCTTATCAAAAAATCATTTATCCTTCTCACAACATTCAATCTATCTAAGAAATGGTTATTTCTCTTACCTCTAGGAAAATGACTCTTTCTTTTGCAATCTAAGACTCTATGTCCATACTTTCCACAATCAAAATAGCTACTGGACTGAAATTTTGACATTCAAGATGTCTTGTCGTAGTCTTCTTATTATTTTCCCTCTTTCTGTCTCTGCACTTCTTATGAATCTTCTTTTTCTTATCTTTCTTCTTTTTATCCTTTAGCTTGGCTTTGTCCTTTTGTTCTTTATCTTTTTTCTTCTTCTTTTCCTTTTTCTTACATCCCTTTTCTTTAGGCATATCTTGATTTGACTTGGAGCATTCTCCTACATATCTAACACAATTATTTTCTCTTTCAAGTAATGCCTCAAGTTTAGCTACTCTAAGCATGAGCTTTTCCACATGGTTATTTGTGGTAACAATCTCTTCCTTGACAGACCTCAACCATTCATTATCAACTTGATCAACCTTTGATATCAGGAAATTCTGATCCTTTGTTGTCTTACTTCTAGCCTAAACTCCTTTGTTCCTATCACCAATGATCTTTCCTTCATTGTGATTTAATATTATACACCTTAGTACCATCTATTTTATTACAAGCATATGTTCTTCTTTGTCTCTAGTATCCTCATCACGTATGCTCATCGGTACATTAGGAGCTTGGGTTTGAATTAGTTGATCTTTTCTCTGATTATCATTATTGATTTTCTTTCCAAGATCAGGCTTATTGGATCTAGTCATATTCTTAAGACTTCCTTCCACCTTAACATTTGTTCTTTCTATAATCTTCTTCATCCTTTTGTTATATCACCTATATGCCCTACTTTTGGTAGAGTATCTAAGGAATATACCTTCATCACTTCTTGCATCAAAATTTCCTATGTCTTATTATCTCTTTATGTAATATTTACTACCAAACATTCTGAAGTACTTAACACTAGGCACATGACCACACCAAATTTCATAAGGTGTCTTACCAGTTCCATCTCTGATCTACACTCGGTTAAGAGTGTATACTGTAGTGCTCATAGCTTCTCTCCAAAATATCTATGGAATATTCCTCTCCTGCATCATGGTCCTAGAAGTCTCTAAAATTGATTTGTTCTTCCACTCTTCTACACGATTCTATTGTGGAGTCCTAGGTTTAGACAATTGTGTCTTTATTCCATGCATCTCACAGAATGTATTGAGCTCATTTGATATAAACTCTCCACCTTTGTATGATATCAGCTTCTCCAATTTCAGACCAGTCTCATTCTCCACCATTGACTTGAAGGCTTTAAACTTACCAAAATATTTTGACTTCTCCTTTAAGAAAGTCACCCATACCATCTTTCAATAATCATCAATTAGTAACATAAAATATTTTTCTCCTTGCAAGATTCTAATTTTGGTAGGGCCACACAAATTAATATGAACAAGGTCAAGAAATCCATTTGAAGTTTCTTTCTTAGAGTATAAAGTAGTTATTTTTTCTTACCTAATTAGCATTCCTTGAAAAAACCTTTAGCAAGCTTCTTCATCTTTGGAAAATCTCTAATAGCAAAAGTATATCTTATGGTAACAATATTATCAAAGTTCACATGACACAATATTTTATGCCACAACCATATTTCATCTATCTGAGCAATCAAACAAGTCTTTTGACCACTATTCAAAAGAAATATGTTACCTCTTGTCTTGTATGTAGTAGCGATCTCGCTTTCTGTCATGCCCCACAAGGGAACCGGGGAAGAGAACAAAGATTCTCTTTGTAAAAGAAAACCTAAGTAATGATTTATGAAATTTTTTGAATTTTTAAAAGAATTATATAAACAAAACATAGATTAACTTAGATTCCACAAAGGTTCCCTTCTTATTTAATGCACAAATCATTTAAGTCCATATAGTGTACTAACAACTTGATTCACTTCTTAAGAAAACTACATCATAACATTTGTAGATTCTTTATAAAGAAATACAAAGTACTTTCATTTCAATTGCCATTTAAATCCATCTATATTCCTAAGTATCCTTTATGAACAATATAAATTTTAAAGCATTAATAATAGAATCATCTAAACATTTGATACATTACAAACATTACATTTATTTTACTAGATTTTCCTTTATTCATCAATAATGAGAAACATACTACTTTACTTGAAATCGTACAAAATCCCTTTCTTTTCAACATACATCATATACATAAAGTTCATGCTTTCCCTTTTCCTTTTTCCTAAGTCTACCCATTCCAAATACATCATTTTGAAATACATTAATGATTACATTACATTCATCTCCTCTTGGGAGGTAACAATAATTTTACATCATGAAAGATAAATACAAGTCTTCATTCTTCATAACTGGAACATTATGCAAGCATGAATCCTTAAGCATTGCATTTGCAAAAGGTGCCTTGATAAAAATATTTACCACCCAACCATGTGGATACCAAAAGGCCCACTCCCATGTGCTAGGAGACAAACACCAAGGTCCACAAATAAGGGATAGCTAGTCCATACCTAGGGTTTGGTAACCTTTCCCAAATAGCAAATGAAAAGAAGATCAAAGTATAAATCTTTTTCCCAAAGGTTCTAAGGCTTGGTAGAAACTCTAAGCAACAAGCTAAGTGAGTGTCATCACATAGCCCTCACCCCTTGGGTTATTATGGTACTAGCCACTCCGGGCCCCAAGCCCCAAGTAGGCACATGCAGAACCAAATGCCTTTCATACAGACAAGCATCATTCGATCATACCTATGCTTAGGCACCTTCTCCCACTCCCATCCATAGCCTTTACTAGCACTAATGGCATGGGTGATCCATACATTAATCTTTTTAGTGTTTGAACCCATTCCCATAAGTTTTAATTAAATTATCACTTGTTAAAATAACTCTTCAGTCAGTTATCGCGGTACTAGCCACTTAGGGCCCCGGCCCCACACTTAGAGCCACTCACTTAGTGTTCTTAGGTTATCTACCCTTAACCCAAACATCATATACACATCATACATGAAGTAAAAACACATCATAAACACATTTGGAAACTTGCATTAAAGAATAGAAAAGAATAGGAGAGTTTAGGGACATTTAGGAAAATTAGGAGCGGTTAGGGAGGCCTAGGATAGTCCTGATCCTCCAGACAATCCTAAACCTTAATCTTGCTTCCTACACATGTCCTAACCCTTATTAAAGCATCTAAATGCACCATATAATCTCCACCAACCAATTAATGAACATATATAAATTTTACACGAAATTCCATATGCCAAAACACAATGCTCCATAAAACCTCCCGTGCCTGAAACTTAACTAAGTCTGAATAAAATTGAAAACTCAAAATCTAGAAGTTGCATCTTAACTCCTATGAAGTTGAAACCTATCTCAAACATCCTGAAAGGTACCTAATTTCTTTATACAAGTATAACTTAAAGTATAAGAAAATTATACTTCAATGTTATACTTGTGTAAACAAACCCTAATCCAAACACGAGATCAAAACAATACTAAATGTTATACTTGTGTAAAAAAATCCTAATCCAAACATGAGATCAAAACAATACTAACTTGGGATTGCATAAACCCTAATCCAACATGAGATCAAAACAATACTAACTCGGGATTGAATCAATTTGCACACTGCACATTTCATTCACCAATCTGCGTGATTATTTGCAAAATGATAGATAATGACATAAAACTACAAGATGACAAAAATATGGATTAAATCAAACTGCACACTGCACATTTCATTCACCAATCTGCGTGATTGTTTGTAGAATGACAAATAATGATAGAAAATTACAAAATGACAAAAATATACGCGGACGAAGAAAGGTGGTGCTAAACTAATATGGAACAGTAAGGTTTGAAAACAAAAGTTCTCAAACTTGGAAGCACTCATGGACATTCAGATTATAAAAATAGATGAAATGAAAATGCTATGGAGTCTCCAAACTCTTACAAATGCAAGAAAGAAGTAATATTCATATTCATAATGCATAGGAAGTAATTCTTATTTGATATATGATCATATTGTCTTATCCAAAAATAAAGACACAATGATATATAACATAAACATTCTGAAGTCTATATAAACAAAAAGCATACAAAGAAACATTCAACCATACTTTCATCATTTCATATTAAACAAAGGAGAGTTAACTCTCAGGATGAATTCCAACCTGGAGTCCTACAGGAATTCAGTTGATGAAGAAGGATCCAATCCTCTCAAACTCTTCCAGCACTCCTTCAAATCCTTCTGGATGAAATCTCCAGCCTCTACCCGAAACAACCAAATGCCAATCTCAGAGAATAATGAATTCTCTCCTCACAAATATAATTTTCCTATAAGCACCATACTTATCTTATTATCATTTCTTCTTGAATCAACTCAAATCCAACACCCTCTCACATAGGAGATCTCTCCTATATATAGATTGGAGGGAGTGGTTGCACAGGTAATCCAACCGATGCAACCATCCCAACTATCCATCCATTATTCGTTAATAATATGGTTTGTAAAACCATTCCCGTGAATGGATAAATAAATTTTATTTAATAAGATTTTAATCTATGTCTCCTAAATTTGAGGATGACAAAATAGATAATAAAGATTTTAGGAATACTTTTACTAACTTACTTACTATGGTAATTTACCAAAGGCATTTCCCAAATATAAATATAACATAGAATTACCATAGTCTCATAATAATTTCCTTCACATAATTAATTTATTATATAATAATATATATTTATATATGTATTCATAGGCATATGTGTGCACCCATAGTATTCACTATTGTATTTTTTAGAGCATATGGATTATGTGTATAAGGAATCTCTTATTTCACATTAGTAAATATGGATATATATAGAGGCATACATACATACATACATACATACATACATACATACATACATACATACATACATACATACATACATACATACATATATATATATATATATATATATACATACATACATACATACATACATACATACATACATATATATGTGTGTGTGTGTGTGTGTGTGTATCCATATTTACTAATGTGAAATAAGAGATTCCTTATACACATAATTCATATTCTCTAAAAAATACAACAGTGATATATAAGATGAAATATACCACTATTATTAAAACATTTATTATTATTATTGTCACAGACATTTTGTTATTATGAGTATTATAAAATAATACCATAAAATTCTTTATTATTGATATTAAAATCACATGATTTAATCACATACTAACTCGTTCCTAACAAGATACACTAGTACATATAAGTAACTACTAATAAAGATAAATTACTAAATCATACCCTCATATGAACAATAATTCACATCAATAATCTACTAACAAAAATTGAACATACCATGAAGACAATAGAGCTACCATACTCAAAACCTCAATCTCAAAGAATGCAAAAGACAAGAAACTAGCTACAAGATCCACAAAACCAACAAACTGAGAGGACACAGAAATACATCATCTACACAAGGGATTGACTCAGGAACTCCCCACCTAAAGGTAAAAGGATTGGAGGTAGAGTTCCTTCATGTGGAACCTGGTGATATCTTCGTAACAACAACAACGATCGAGGATTTTGAGGGATAGTTCAGACCTGTGAAATCAGGTGGAGACAATACCTGATACCTGCACTCCTACATCACCAAGAAGAGATACATGGATACATATGGATATACATACATATCAGATATATGCAAGTAGATGACCAGGATCGATACATCATGTGGACCTCAACTAAGTGAGTAACTATGACTTCATCCCGAGTCATGAAAACACATCAGACACATATTCATGAAACATAAAACATTATGATAATGGTTAGATTCAAATCCTTGGGTTAGCTCGATAAAACATATAAAGATAGATGGTTTTCTAATTTCATAAACATATAAATGATAACCATAAATGAGCATATCAAGCATTTGATAAACAAATTATCATCCACAAAACATAAATGTAAATATATAGTTCTAACCATCATAATAGAATGTCCAAATCAGAAAGTCCAAGTATCACCATAGGAGAGGGTATTACACTTCCCAAATTATTTAAGATCTTGCACATCTTTCTTGAAATGAAAACCATAGCTTTTGTCCATCAACTGACCAATTCTAAGAAGATTGTGTTTCAAACCTTCTACATATAATACATCATCAATATTATTTTTCCATCCAAAGTAATAGAACCTCTACCTTTGATCTTACTACTGTAATACCCCAAAAATGGGCTTCAAAACCATTGACCTCCTACATCGACAAATTGATCAAAATTGACCTAAAAGTCCTAACCAAAGGCACATCTGCACATCAAATTATCAAAACCCTAATCGATTCTATCTCAATTCTGCATTGGGGAATATTCCCAATTTATCCTAATTACTTCTAATTAAATATTATTTGGTGATAAATGTGTTTTATTTATCCTACGTGTAATTAATTGAATATGTTAAATATTTGATTAATTAAACATAATTTTGCCACTTAATTATTTAATTAGATTTAATTGTATTTATTCGTAATTATTTTATTTTTATTTGACAATAAATCAAATTCCTAGAAATAATTGATGAAATATTCATTTAATTGATTAAATCAAGTTGTCAAATTTAACGATATAGTTTGATTAAATAATTGATTAACCAATAAATTAGTTATTTTTATTCAAAAATTAGTTAAGTTGAGAATAAATCACTTGAATTATTAAATAAATTCATAATTATCCATGCACAATCAAAAGAGCAGTTAAACTCTGAATCAACAAATCAATTCAACTTGTTAACTTTTTGGACTCAACATGTGATTGTGACTTGAAAAAGTGATATGAACTTCTGATTTGAGTTAAAAAGATGATTTTGCATGATTTTGTGAGTTAACTCTTTCTGATTTTCTAATAACTCAACAATCAATTTGAGTTGATCAAGAAGAGATTTTTGGCTTTCCATGAGTTCTCACAGAACCTGGATTTCTATTTAAACAAGGCTCAGCCCTTCACAAACGATCACTCTCTTGCGAATTTGGAGAATCTTTCTCTTGCGATCTAGCGATTTTGTGAGATTGTGCTATTTCTTGAGATTCTTGTTTTTCACTTTTTCATAGCAATTCATATCATTGTTAGATTAGATTGCATTTATTTTCATTCAGTTTTTAGATTAATTTCCATACAATTTTCATCCATATTGCATAGAAAAATAAAAAACATAGATTAATCTGCATTCAATATTTCATTAACTTTCATCATTAAATCCTTCATTTAGGGGATGCATTGTCACTGGTCTGAGTCTAATCCTGAGAATATCAAACTCACATCTACTAGAAGGCAGTAAATCATTTGGTTAGTAATATTTATCTTATTTGCAGATTTTTTGATTTGCTAACCTCTAATGTTTTACCAAAGTGTTGTGTCCACAACTAGGTACAATTTCACACACACAACCACCAGAGTTGTCACCCCATTTCACTTTTACACCATTATACTTCTCATAGCTTATGAATTCTCTTTTTCTCTAGTCATATGATGAGAGAATCCACTATCAATCACCCACTTATCTTCTTTGACAACTTGACAAGATAAATCTTTCTCTTCAACAAAATCATTAGTAGCAATAGAAGGCACAAAATCTTCAGATCTACAATTATCTTCTTTAATAGCAGTGAGAGAACTAGTATGCTTAAGATTATTAGACTTATTACCTTCTTCTTTGATATAAATTAAAGTAAACTATTTATCATCATTATCAGCTTCATCAGATTCATCATCAATATTTCCTTCATCATCTAGGAAATAATATCTTATTTCCCAAGGCTTAGGCTCATACCTATACTTGGGAAATCTAGCAGGGCACCTAGATGCATAATGTCCTACCTACCACATGAAAAACATTTGAAGGAAAAGTTCCCTTGTACTTACTTCCGACAGGATCTCTTTCTCTATAAGACATCCTTTTTGCAAACTTATCTTCCAATTATTCAATCTCTCTATCTTCCTCTTCTATGTCCTTCATCTTTTTCTCCCATCTTAACAATTTCTTTGCAGGTTTTTCATCTAAATTTGATCTTTATGTGTTCCTTCCAATTGCAGTGGCTTTGAAAGTTGTCTCATTCTTGGGTAGTGTGCCACTTATTGAACTCAACTAAAAGGTTGCAATCTTCCCAACTAGCTTGTATCTTGTCACATTAGTCACTGTCCTTATTTCTTCAATAGCTGCAACCTTGTTGTCATAGGCAGAAGTCAAGGATCTCATAAATATTGAAATAATCTCATCCTCATCAAGTATTCCTCTAGCACATCTAATAGCACACACTATCTCATTAACCTTCAACATGTAAGAGGAGATATTCTCATCCTCACTCATCTTCATGGCCTCATACTTTCCCTTCAATCTCTGCAACTTTTCCATCTTTACTATTGTAACTCCTTCATAAAGAATCTCCAACTTCTCTCATGTCTAATTAGTTGTCTCCAATTCCATGAAATTAGTCATCTCTGCATCAATCAATGCACTTAGAAAAGTTTTTTTTTCCCTAATGTTTGCCTTGGCATCAGTAATCTCATCAGGATTTGTAGTGTTCTAAGGAGTGTTGTATGAATTCAGTGTAATCCACAAACAGTAAGATTCATCAATACATCTAATATGTGCAATCATTCGGTTCTTCTATAGTGCATAGTTGGTTCCATCAAATATAGGGTTGTCCTTTTTGTATGCTTCCATCTTTGGATATCCCTCAAGTTGCTAGGCTTTCTTCAAGAAACTAAGCTCTGATACCAATTTTAGGAAATAGGCAGTAAGAAACTAAGAGGGGTGGGGGGGTGAATTAGTTTCTACCAAAATACTTAAACTTTAAAACCCTTAAACCCTTCAAGAATAAAACCCTTAATCATATAAACTATTATTACTGATTTGAAAGATGTAACACATGTAAATAAAAATAATAAAACATCAACACCACATAAAAAAAATATTTTTATTGTAGAAACCCAAACTAGGGTGAAAACCACAATGGGGTTGATACCCATAATAATATTGATACCTTGTTATAAGTATAGATTATTAAAATATGAGGAATGCACTTGCATTTAGGGACACTTCCTAGAATTCACTACTCAATTTGTGTTGGGATCCAACCCTAAGGAAGTCACACTAACTTACAATTACAATTAAGAAGTCTCACTGGCTTACAAACACTTTTAAGACACCAATCTGATAATTCATGAACTGGATAGTAGCATCTCACTATGAATTGGTCAATTCCTTTTTAGTAGAATCAAATCCCTTGGTATAATTATTTTTGTCACATCATAGACAAGAAATTAAGCATTCAATAAATTTGTAAAAATGTTTGACTAGCATACACTTGCCTCCACTATCTCAAAAATAATTGTGCATACTCACAACACATCAATCAAACCCTAATTCACCATATTTATCAAGAACTAGTTTGGTAAAAGCCTAATCCTTAATTCCTTAATCATCAATCTCTCAATGCCAAAATCAACCATCAGGATCTCTATGCACTTTCCAAACATCCATTTGATCCATTAATATCATCTTGAGATCATGAGCATAACCCTAAAATGTTTTACAGATCTCTTACAAACCGTTTATAATATTTCCTTGACATGTCAACTAAGATCACAAAAACATAACTTAGATTCATTGAATTTAGCCACCTTGATCAATGTACACTCCCAAATCATTAGGCACATAATCCTATATCATCTGAAGGCATCATTAAGCTCAAACAAACAAATAGATACATTACATTCATCAAATCTACCAACATCTTATGATAATATTTCAAGAACATTGTCACCCTCCACTAAAATTATTGTAACTTCCTTGTGGATCATCAAAATCACAAACCCTTTGAATGGTAGACACATTTCTATGTCCTCAACACATTCCCAGCTAAGCAACCTAATTTCTCATCTACAACATGTGCGCAAAATAAATCTATGCAACTCTATAACTTTGTAACACTGGCAATCAACAAAATAACCAATCTTCATTTGTGACAGGTCATAACTTGATCAAATCATCATGTTAGAAACTCAAACTTGATATGAAGTATTTAGACAACCTCTACATCATCCCATGAGGTTCCCAAATCCTCATCTTTATTAACCTTCTTCTATTCATTTGAACATTTTGCATTACCAGAAAAATTGCATATCTATCAACCAACATTCACAACAGATATCAAAATCATTTGATCTTCACACTAGATATCCAAACAAAATTGTAAACATCACAAACATCATTATAGACATGTTGACATCAATGACAATACAGCCATCTTTCCAAGAACTCAATGTAACCAACTTCACTATGAAAAAGGGCAATTGTCAAGGAAATTATGTTGGTAAGGTAGAAAATTATGTTATACTAGATAGCCATACGATAGAGCAATTTTGATTATTCTCTTACATGCATAGAAAATTCTAGATAGGGAGGATTTAGGTGGTGTTCCAACATGTGTAGAAAATGCTAGATAGGCATGTGATAGAGAATATTAAATCATGTTGGTATTCATAGCGTTAAGATAGATATACGTATGATAGGGAAATCTCAAGACATTGAGATACTGGTTTGGCCCCCACAAAGAGATATAAGATAAGCTAGTGGATTGGATCCCACAAAGGAAAATAAGATAAGATGATATCTTAAGATAGATATGCATAAAAGATAGGATAGAAGTAGACATCAATATCACTTGTTATGCATAGTAAAAGAAGTAGGCTTGGAAATAGGTGAATGATTAATGACACCTTATTCATGAAATTCTTGTATTTTATCTTTCAAGGCCTTGCATTCACTAGTAGAATGAACCAGCACTAGATGATATACACAAAAAAAAGTGTCTTGCTTTATCATTCATAGCATATAGCTTCTTGCGAGTAGGAGGAGGAAGAGTGATCAAGAGGGATTTGAGAATCCATAACAACATATACTCTTGTTTAGATAAAGAATTGGTAGAAAGAAGTAATCCTTTCTCTTGTAAAGGAAGGCTTGGCTGCTTGCAAGAACTGGACATAGATATATTGTTGGATGATGGAAGAGTGGATGAAGAAAAATGAGAAGCTTTGTAACCTAAACACATCATAGAAGAGTGAGGCTTTATCCCAAAGGGATCTTAATTCCTTGTTCCATGAGTCTAAGACCCTTTACACTCATGCCTAGAAATAATATTGAATCCTAGACCATAACATGATTGTAAGTCATCAAAAGGGGGAGGATCAATATTATTGGCATAGTTGACAATGTTCACACTATCTTGTGATATATAAGAGTGATCATCCTCTTTAGCAGGTGTGAATGAAACCTTTGGAATGTTGGGGTGGATAGGGTTAGTTTCATCCAAATGACCTTGATCACCACTAAGACATGCATTCAATTGAGAAGGCAATTTGGCACCATTGTCATGATTAGGTAATTGTGGTGGTGCAACAATGCTTGATGTTGATGAAGGAATTGAATTTTTAAAAGTAGTGCAACTTGAAGACTGATTAGCCTTAGCCTCATAATAATAATAGAGGGATGCATGATCAGTCTTCATTGTAACTACTTGACTATTATAAATAAATTTGATACATTATGCAAGGTATATGGGACTGCACCTATAGTACAAATCCACAGTCCACACATAAGAATATTATATTATAAAGTGTCTGGTATAACATGTATCAGAGTAGGTAAAGTAATGGGTCCAAGCTACAAAGGTAGCATTGATGTACCTAGAGATTTTTGACTAACATTATCGAACCCATGATTAAATAGAGAAAAATTTGAAATATAACTTAGATCCATTTTTATGTGAGATAAAAGATCAATAATACAAACATTGAGTTTTGAACCAATATCAACGAGAGTGCTTCTAATACCAATGTCATTTAATAAAGGAACTATCATTAATGGATCATTTTGATCTTTTACTTCAATAGATGGAATTTCATGTTGATGGAATGTAATCATTGGGGTACTAGACCATATACAATCTAATAGATGATTTTCATCACTAAGTCTAGTGGAAGATGGCATAAGGATCTTCTATAGAGCCTACTAAAGCACATCATGATAAAGGGGAGAACTTTGATAGATCACCAATTTGCCAACATGAGGATGCAATTCGTGGATCGATCCAAAATGAAGAGTTGAGGTCTTAATTTATAGAAATATAGGACTTTGGAGGTGAATGGAAAAAGCCATAAATCACTCTTGATAAACTCAGGTTGATTTTTGAGTTATCAAGAATTTAGAGATAGATTAACTCACAAAATCATGCAAATCAGCTTTTTGATTTAAATTAGAAGTTGAGATCGGCTTTCAACTCAAAAGAGAGTTGAGTTTATTTTTAAAAAAACTTGAATTGATTTTCTGATTTAAAGTTCAACTACTTTTTGGATGTGCATAATTAATTATGAATTAATTAAATAAATAAAGTGATTTATCCTCAACTTAACTGATTTTAAAAATAAAATAATTGATTTATGGGTTGATCAATTATTAAATCAAACTTTTATTCAAAAAGTATATTATTAAATTTGACAATTGACATTAATTAATTAAATAAGAATTTAATCAATTAGTCATAGGATATTTGATTTATTGTCAAAATGAAATAATACAATTTAGGAATAAATATAATTAAATCCAATTAAATAATTAAGTGGCATTATTAAATCTAATTAATTAAATATTCAAAATATTCAATTAATCAAACTTTAGGATAAATAGGATTTATCGCCAAATAATTATTAAATTAAGAATAATTAGGGTATTCAAGGAATATTCCTCGATGCAGAATTTAGGATGATCAATTAAGATTCGATAATGTGCCAATGTGCCTTAGGTTAGGACTTTGATGTCGATTTCATTCGATGTGTCAATATAGGAGATTAATGAACCCATAGCCCATTTTTGGGGTATTACATTTTGCCCCTCTTTGAATTACTGTGCGAAGCATAGTGGTTCAAAGACAGTCTGTGTATGATGTTGAAACTGATGTTGGAAATTGAAATTGATATGAAACAGAAATTGATTGAAAGATTCAAAGATATTAGGTCCTAAATGACCAAAGATAATGTTAACTATAACCGCAATGAACCGATGATTGCGAAGAAGTGTCAAAATGCCTGATTTTGAACCTTATGATTGCGAAGAAGTGAGTGACCAATTCCAGACCCGATTGTCGATAAGAATAACATTGGTATCACATCTGAACCCTTTAGTTACGAAGAACCAAGGAAATAACACTAATGAACCGATGGTTACGAAAAACTGATACAGTTTACAAGATTAAGAGAATACCATATTGATATGGATCTCGATGAATCTGATATGCCCCAAGTGATGATTGATTTGCCCCAAGCAATGAGGTCTTTTTGATGAATCAGCAACTAGACGTGGTTGTTATCTTGATTACTGAGGAAAGGTTTAATTTCAAATTTAGATTACAAACTTTGAATGATGTGCAATACCATGCCCCCTTCGGGATTAAAATTGAAATCTAACAAGAAAAGTCAGCGTTGATAGTTGAGAAGCATGTTAATTGATTTGAGAAGTGGTTAAACACATTCGAGAACGCATGCTGCATCATTTGGAGGTCCAAAAGACCAAGTTTGACTAGGTTAAACCATGAGTTGACCATAGTTGACCAAGTTGAAATTTTGATAGTTTGACGTAAGATAGTCAATTAAGTTGAATTCTAAATTTCTGTGATGATTGAAGGTTGATTGTGCAAGCAGTTGACAATATAAACGATCTCAAATTTTGATTTTGATCCCGAAAAAGGATTCTACTTTCTATTTCGTTGGATGGACCTTCATGTAAGATTCAGCTCTTGTAGTCATGTTTAGCATTTTTATTTTTTGAAGAATCATTTAAGTGTTGAAGTTTATGTAGCCATTTGTGAGATCATGCAAACATGCAAAATGCAAAGAAACATGTAAAATAAAAAGCAATATAAGACCTAGGACCTAGTCACTGATCATGTGTCGGTCGATTTCATCATTGAATTTTTAGGTAATCGAATAAATCAATACAATGCCCACTAGTTATGAAACCATAGACATATGAATATCGATTTGTATAGGCAAAGACCAATACAACATCCACTGGTTAGGAAACCATGGACATATGAATATTGATTTTGTTTTCGAAATGTAGGATTAGATATAAGCACCAAGGCACAAATGTCAGGATGACCTGAATATCATGTCCATTTTGATATAGAAATTTGTATAAGCATCAAAACATAAACGTCATGATGACCTGAATATGCCTTGCGTTACAAACACATCAAGTAGCCAAGAGATCATTCTAAATCCAATGTGAATTACCCGTAGTGACCCTTTATCGGTCACATCCTTAGGTAAGATCACATTTCACAATAGGAGAAAGAATTCACTCAAAAAAGACAATAGTTAGATCAAACTTCTTTGAATTTTTCGGGTATCAATGGTCGAGGTACGCATGGCCATCCAATTCGAGATAGAGGCTCTTACAGTTGGACACCATTTCAATCCAGAATTTTTTAAGTTGTTAGATTTTCACATACAAATAGAAGACAAAGAAAAGATTATGCCCCCAGTCATCACTCTCTAAATCTTGTAAAGGACATCATCGAAGAGCTCAAGGGAACATAATATGCAAAAATCTCAATGTGAATCAGTAAGCATACAAGGAGATAAAAGCATGTAAAAACCATAGATTAGTTTTAGTTTGTGTTTGATGTTTGATTGTGTTGTTGTAGATACAAAATCCTTTCTCGAGACGAGATTGACTGACTAACTCAAATGAAGCTTCAAAGGACTCTAACTGGATATGATACGACTAAGATACACTGGAGACCATAGGATATGACATTGATTGCCCCCAAGTTTGAACATTGATAGGATACAGATGCTTGCCAATGGTGTACAGACTGTCTTATTGAAAACAAGAATGCGATGACTGATGAAGGGTGCTCCTCTTAATACCACAAACACATAATAGAAATAGAGAAACAACAACAATATGCAAGAACAGAAAATTGGCTTCTTATTATCTCCACAATTGTGGAATTACAAACTTTCAGAGTTACAATATACAAAGCCACATGGGCATTCCCTTACAATATTTTGTAGGACAAAGCCTCAAATTATTACCCAAAACTACCACCCAGAACTGTCCCGAACTGCCTAAGACAACACTACAGACCTTTCTTATATAGGTAATTTTCACCGCCCGAGAAGGTTCCAGAAATTTAGCCCTTTAGGCTAACTAGACAAAGAATTGATTTATTTTCACAATTTTTACAATAGGGTCGGCTCAAAACAAATACAAAATATGATTTTACGTAACCCAACTTCCGAAGGCCATAACTTTGTAACCATAGCTCTATTTTTCTATTGTAACCACTTTTCAGAAATGCCATGATGAGATCTACAATGCCTAATACACGCTAGTGCCAGTGAGCTGGGGGTCGATCGCGATGTAGAGCCTCTAAGGCCTTCAAAATTGACCTAAAAAATTTCATACCCAAAAAGTTCAATAACTTCACCAATACTGATGATGTGGCAATGAAACTCAACTGGCAGGCTAAAATGACTAAGATGAACCTCCAACTCTGAAACTAGAACATTCTGAGATCATATCACCAACTTACTAAAAATGGTAAGTTTCCATAAATAGCAGCTTTGCACAAGGTAGCCCTTATTGAAAAGCAAACAGAAATATTTTTGGGTGATGCAAGATTTCTCTTACACCCAGGATGCTCTTGCATCAGACACCCACGGTAATTTGAGAAGTGACCCTGTCACGACTCAGGTGTGCAGAGGAAAACCAAGACAGTTAACCTCCTCCTTTTCTAACCATGATGAATCTTCAACAGGTCATCTTTTCCATTTTCCCAAATACTCTTCATATGTCTTGTTCCTTGTGCTTCTGCCAACACGACTATCTAGTATGTCTTCAATCTCCTTGATATCTAAACTAGTTCCTGGAATACTCCACTGTGCTGCTGTAACCTCATCTTCAACACCTCCTTCATGATACTCTGTTAGATGTGAAACATTAAATACTGGTGAAATATTCAGCTCAGTAGGCAACTCGACCTCATATGCATTTCTTGAATCATGCTTCCAATATCCTACATGGCCCAAACTTTTTCATTTTCAACTTGTTATATGTACCAATCGAAAATCTTTCCTTCCACAAATGAACCATGACTTCATCTCCAACCTGAAGTTCCTTATGCCTCCTTTTCTCTTCTGCCTTACCCTTATACCGCACATTCATCTTGGTAATATGCTTCCTCTCCTCCTCATGGATGTTCTTCAAATGTTCTACAAAATCCTTAGCTTTAGCACTACTTATTTCTCTTTTATCTATCTTCCTCAACTCAAATGCATTTCTAGGACTACTTCCATATACAATCTGTGGATGATGTGATGAACTAAACTTCAAATCTATCTTCAACTCTTCATTTTCTGCTAGCCTTATTCTATGTGTTGCCTTATTTGGCAAACTAGTTCTTGGAATCAAGTCCATCTGATGACTGGTCTTTCTTACTGGTGGTAATCCATCACGCACATTATCGAATACAATATCCTGAAATTCATTCAATAACTCTGCAACTTCTATAGGTACATCTTCTATTTCCTCTTTATAATCCTTTGGAATTAAGGTAAAACACATATTCTCATGCCTCATACCATCTGAAAAATTTTCTCTATCAACAAAAGTTATTCTTGCATTACCACATACCTTTTCTTCTATTTCCTTTAATGGTTTTAGCTTATGTCGCACTCCATCCTTTGTTAGGGAATAGGTATTTGCACGACCATCATGTACAACACATCTGTCAAACTGCCAAGGCCTACCCAACAACATATGACATGCATCCATAGATATGATATCACATAGTACCTCATCTTTGTAACCGCCGATCTTAAACTTCACTAGGCATTGTTCACTAACCATGACCTTGTGGTCATCCTACACCCAAGCAACCTGATATGGATGTGGATGTTTCTGCCTCTTGAGCTTCAACTTTGTCACCATCTCTTCTGACACCAAATTATCAGTACTGCCACTATCAATAATCACATCACAACACTTACCCTCACACTTGCACCTGGAGCTAAATAGACTCCTTCTTTGCTCAGGTTCATTTTCACAACTCAATAGGACTCTTCTATTAATTAGTGTTTCTCCTCTTTCAACATCTTCAAAATGTGATGATTTGGCATCTTCATCTACATATGCAACTCTGGCCTGGCCTTCATTCCTCCTATGCATCCATCTTTGGCGTTGAGGACATTCAAATGCCCTATGACCTTCTTCTCCACAATGAAAACATGTTCCACAGAAGGCTCCTCTTCTAGATCCTTGTCCTCTTCCTCTTCCTCTCTGATCTTTATTATTCTGGTCATGGAATTGATTGAAATTGTCTCCTCTCTGATTCTGAATATTACTGGCCTCATCCTACTTTTTAAGATCTTCATTTCGATCTCCATATGACCGTCCACCAGATCTTCCATCACGACCTCTTCTGCTTTGTCTGCTCTCAGACTTCTTATTTATCTTTTCCTCTACTTTTAAGGCAAACTGGTATGCCTCTTCAATACTGTTCATTCGAAGCAAATTTAATTCTTCATGAATGCTCGGCCTCAACCCATTAAGGTAACGGGCAACTTTCACCTTGTCGGCTTCTGCATGGCCTGTTCTGATGAGGATTCAATAGAACTCCTCTGTATACTCCTGAACAGATATTCTCGCTTGCTTCAAACTTTTTTATCTTTCTCAGTAGGTCAAGCTCATAATCAACAGGGATGAACTATCGCTTCAATTTATCCACCATCTGCCCCCATCTTGTAATTTTATCCTTTCCTCTTCAATTTGGCTCCAACTGAATCTCTTGCCACCAGATCTTCACATGACCCTTTAGTCTAGCCTTCGCAAACTTGACCCGATCAGGATCCTCAATATCTTCATACTCAAAATATTCTTCACATTCATTGATCCAGTCGATCAATTCTTTTGGGTTAAGATTCCCAGAAAATGTTGGGACCTCAATCTTAGGTCTCTTCCCGATCTTTGAGATAGCTCAAAAAAGTCTTTCTTCCTCCTGGTTCACAACTTTGACTTCTCCTTCTTGATCTTCTTCTTCGGCTTCATCCTCGCTTTTTTCTCTGACATTAAGATTCATTCCTCTATGAATCTCCTCTTGCAATGCTCACACTTGTCTCTGCAGTTCCCTAACCTCAAGTGTTACAACACCAACTCTTCTGCCACATTCCCTTCATGGAGGCATTTTCGAGCTTCTTGCTGAAACCTTAACCACGGTCCTGGTGTAAACTACCTCATAGTCGGTGATCTGTTTATGCAGAAACTCTAACCCACGGTCCTGGTACAAACTACCTCACAATTGGCGATCTGTTTACACACTCAGGTGTAAGGAAACTCAGGTGCGGAAACAGCTTCCTACACTAATCTCTAAAGGAAAGTATTGTGCAAATTCTTTTAAATCTTTACAATTTCAGATTCGTTAACTACTTTAACAATGATATTACAACCATATACCATGCATACAGAAAATAGAGAATGACACAATGATTTACTTTGGGGAAACCTTTCGGTAAAAATCGCAGCACTCCAAAACCTACACAGTTTATTAATCAAAACTATTACAGTTTACAATACACTTGCAATGCAAGTTCTTTTAGAAGATTTTCCCAACCCTTGAAGACAAATCACGGCAACATAAAACGTTCCAATAATACACTTACTTCTCCTATCTTCGCAACCCTAAAAATGCTTATATCATGTGCTTCCTCTTTTAGGGCAACCTCCAAAGATAACCGTATTAGGGTTTTACCATTCTCTGAACCCCACGATTGGGGAAGAGTGTATAGTACTCAATTTTATTAGTTGCCACATGTCTTCACCTATCATTGAATCTTCTAGATATAGCTCTTATGTGTCATAGGAATCCATCATAACTGTTTCAGCCATGATCTCCTTACACACAATTCAAGATGCAAACAAATCAAGTGGAGTGACACATCAACATGCCAACTAGACATGTACACTCACACTTAATTACATTATTTGCAAAAAATATATTTTACAAAACAAATAATAAGAAAAGGAATTATCCAAGGTTGAGACACCTTATTTCTAACATTCTCCCACTTGTTGAACACCTTGTAAGAGCAACAGGAACTAACTGCTATAGGCCAAAAGGCTCATAGACTCCGAACACCATCTGAACTTCTCAGTGCCCACTGGTTTCATTAATGCATCTGCAACATTCTTCATAGTATCTACCTTCTCCAAATTTACCTTTCCATCTTCCACCATATCTCTCACAAAGTGAAACTACACATCAATGTGCTTCGTTCTGGCATGAAAAGTAGGATTCTTCGCAAGGCAAATAGCACTCTGACTATCACACCAAATAGTAATCTATTCTGCATCAACACCAACATCAGAACATAATCTCCTAATCCAAATGGTTTCCTTACAAGAATGAGTAGCAGCCATGTACTCAGCTTCTGTAGTGGACAAAGCAACCACAAGTTGTCACTTACTCATCCAACTGATGGCACCACCAGACATAGTGAACACATAAGCACTGGTGGATCTCCTGCTGTCAATATCACTTGCCCAATCTGAATCCACAAAGCCACAAATACAAACTGAATGCGGAGATCCAGAATAGTTACCATGATAACATATGGAGTAATTTGATGTACGCCTCAAATACCTAAATACTCACTTAACTGCATCCTAATGTACCCGTCCAGGGTTAGCCATAAACTGACTCAAGACTCCCACTGCTTGGGCAATGTTTGGTCTAGTACAAACCATAGCATACATAAGACTACCAACTGCACTAGCATAAGGTACTCTACTCATGTCCTCCACCTCACTAGGAGATTTTGGACAATCATCTACAGATAACTTTGTTCCCACAGAAATAGGAACACATAGTGGTCTACACTCTGCCATGCTGAACCTATCCAACACAGACTTCACATACTTACTTTGACTCAACCAAAGTTTTTTGTTAGACCTATCTCTACTGATTTCCATACCCAAGATGTACCTTTCTACCCCAAGATCTTTCATCTCAAACTATGCTAACAACTGAGATTTAAAATCAAAAATCATACCCTTACCCTTCCCAAACAGCAACATATCATCAACATATAATGCAACAATAAGAAGGCGATCATTTTCAACTCTGAAATAAACACAATGATCTTATTTCAATCTTACAAATCCAATTGACAACACAAAGGCATCAAACTTAAGGTACCACATCCTAGGAGATTGCTTCAAACCATATAGAGATTTCTTTAATCTGCAAACTAAAGATTCTTTACCTTTAACAATGTAGTGCTCGGGCTGTGACATATAAATCTCTTCCTCTAAATCACCATGAAGGAAAGTTGTGTTCACATCCATCTGTTCTATCTCTAAATCATATGATGCAGTAAGAGATAACATAAATCTAATGGATGTCAACTTTGCAACAGGAGAGAATATTTCACCATAATCTATTCCCTCTACTTGTGAATACCCCTTTGCAACCAATCTAGCTTTGTACCTTTCAACACTGCCATCTGCACAGAATTTCTTCTTGAACACCCATTTACAGCCAACAGATTTTCTCCCTTTAGGCAAAGGTACAAGGTCCCAAGTTTTGTTTTTCTCTAATGAAGCTATCTCATCATCCATAGCCTCAATCTAGGAACCTGCATCTTCCATGCCCAAAGCCTCTTTCACAGATCTAGGCTCATCAGTGTTAGTAATCAAAGCAAAGGCACAACTAGAATCTAACATAGAATAACCAAACCTTTCTGGTTGCTTTCTTTCTCTTGTGGATCTCCTCAAGGGCTGAGGTTGAGGTTGTTCTTCCTCTTCTTCCAAACTATCAAAACTGCTAGAGCTCTCCTTATCATTAGGCCCAACATGGTCTCTCTGTTCAGTCTTCTCAGGGGTAGGAGGCAACTGAACAACATCTTTTTCCTTTTCTTTTTCATCTGGTTGTAGCACAATAGGAGAAGATGTTAGTTCTCTAAAAATAACATTTCTACTATACAACACCTTACTAGTCACAGGATCCCAAAGCTTGTATCCTTTCACACCAACACTGTATCCAATGAAAATACATTTGACAGCTTTGTTTTCCAACTTAGATCTTTTCTCCTTTGGAACATGTGCATAAGCTTCACAACCAAAAACACGAAGATGTCTAATTGAAGGCTTCTTACCAGACCACACCTCCATGGGTGTCTTACCAACAAGAGATGATGTAGGAGATTTGTTAACCAGATAGCAAGCAATGGCCATAGCTTCAGCCCAAAATCTTTGTTCTAAACCAGCTCCACTAAGCATACTCCTAGCCTTCTCCATCAGTGTCCTATTCATTTTCTCTGCAACTCCATTTTGCTATGGGGTACAAGGAGTTGTCTTATGCCTCTTGATACCTTGTTCTTTACAGAACTATTCAAACTCTGCTAAGCAAAACTCACCACCACTGTCAATTCTCACACACTTAATCTTCTTACTAGTCTGATTCTCTACAAGAGCTTTAAATTCCTTGAACCGGCTAAAGACTTGTGTCTTACTTTTAAGGAAATAAATCCATGTCCTTCTACTGTAATCATCTATGAAAGATACAAAAAATATAGACTTGGAGATTGAAGGAACTTTTACAGGACCAAATACATCAGAATGAATAAGATCCAAAACATCAAAAGATTTGTGAGAACTAGAGTAAAACTGAACATGATTTTGTTTACCATAGACATAGTGTTCGCAAAAGTCAAACTCGAGATTGCAATCATTTAACCCCTCAACGAGGTTTTTATTTTTCAGGGTTCTGAGACCCTTTTCACCAATGTGGCCAAATCTCATATGCCACAACATTGTCTTTTCTACAGGAAGCTTACCTTCCAAAGTGTTTGCACTACCATCAGAACCAATAACCACAAACTTCTTCTCTGCTTGTTCAGATGGTGAGGATGAAGAACTATTACATAGAGGAATACATGCATCTAGCTGAAATAAGGTACCTCTCCTAGTACCCCTTGCAAGCACTATCGATCCTCTCATCATCTTGCATCCTTCTTTCGAAAAAACAACCTACACACCTACATCATTTAGCATACTTATAGATAATAGGTTTCGTGCAAAACCCAAAATGTGCATAACTTCGTTGATTCCCTTTACTCGTCCATCAGGAAATCTAATAGTGACCCTTCTGTGTCCAACTATCTTTAGGTGAGAATCATCACCCAAGTACACCTTTCCACCATCGAACTCTTCATATTTTGAGAACTAGTTTTGATGAGAGGTCATGTGAAAAGAAGCACCCGAGTCTACCAGCCACACATCATCAGATGCATGGGCTACCAAAGCTACAATAAAAGCACTCCATCTTCTTGAGATTTTTCTGAAGCTAAATCTGAGCCTTTCTTCTTCTTCTTTGGTTCTTTGCAGTCCTTCCGAAAGTGCCCAATTTTATCACAATTCTAACATTTCACCTTGGACTTTCCAGGAGTCTTAGAACTCCCACGGGATTTAGATCTACCCTTCTTTGACTTGTCATTTTGCTTTCCTTTGTCGTTGGATCTCCCACGAACAGCAAGGGCTTCCTTAGATGAATCTGAAGTCTTTCTTCGCATCTCCTCAGATAGAAGAAAAGACACCACATCATCCATACAAAATGTGACTATAGTACTTTCGAGAGCCATCACAAGATGGTCCCACGAATCTAGCAAGGAACAAAGCAGGGTCATACAACAATCCTCCTCCTCAATCTTGGCACCGGATGATGCCAACTGTGCAACCAATAAATTGAATGTGTTGAGATGATCAGCTACGGATCCTCCTTCCTCCATTCTTAAAGAATACAACTTCTTTCTCAGGAATAGCTTATTCACCATAGATTTGGCCTAATACACAAACCCAAGCCGTTTCCACAAAGAATTTGCAGTAGTCTCATCAAGAACATTCAGAAGAACGGCATCTACTAGACAGAGTCTGATGAGACACTTAGCCTTTTGATCCTTGATCTCCCAATCCGCTTGAGATATCGATGCAGGTTTAACATCAAGTGAAGTGGCCTCCCATAGATCACGGTCTTCAAGCATGTCTTCCATTTTAAGTTTCCACAACTCGAAATTAGTGTCATTAAATTTCTCCACCTCCATTCTACTGTATGAGGAACTTGCCATCTCAATCTGCAAATAAGATTCAAAATGCTTTGCACAAAAAACTTCCACTCAACTTGAGATTAGCTCAAAAAACCCTACCCAACAACTAGGATCAAAAGTTGATCAGGCTCTGATACCACTTGTAAGGAAACTCAGGTGCGGAAACAGCTTCCTACACTAATCTCTAAAGAAAAGTATTGTGAAATTTTTTTTAAATCCTTACAATTTCAGATTCATTAACTACTTTAACAATGATATTGCAACCATATACCATGCATACAAAAAATACAAAATGACACAATGATTTACCCTGGGGAAACCTTTCGGTAAAAACCCCAGCACTCCAAAACCTGCACAGTGTATTAATCAAAACTATTACAGTTTACAATACACTTGCAATGCAAGCTCTTTCAGAAGATTTTCCCAACCCTTGAAGACAAATCATGGCAGCATAAAACATTCCAACAATACACTTACTTCTCCTATCTTCGCAACTCTAAAAATGCTTATATCATGCGCTTCCTCTTTTAGGGCAACCTCCAAAGATAACCATATTAGGGTTTTACCATTCTCCGAACCCCACAATTGGGGAAGAGTGTACAGTACTCAATTTTATCAATTGCCACATGTCTTCACCTGTCATTGAATCTTCCAGATATAGCTCTTACATGTCATAGGAATCCGTCATAACCTTTTCAGCCATGATCTCCTTACAAACAATTCAAGATGCCGACACATCAAGCGGAGTGACACATCAACATGCCAACTAGACATGTACACTCACACTTAATTACATTATTTGCAAGAAATACATTCTACAAAACAAATAATAAGAATAGGAATTATCCAAGGTTGAGACACCTTATTCCTAACATCAGGAACTCCTATTCTAATACCACTTGATGAAGGGTGCTCCCCTTATTACCACAAACACATAATAGAAATAGAGAAACAACAACAATATGCAAGAATAGAAAATTGGCTTCTTATTATCTCCACAATTGTGGAATTACAAACTTGCAGAGTTACAATATGCAAAGCCACATGGGCATTCCCTTACAATATTTTGTAGGACAAAGCCTCGAATTATTACCCAGAACTACAACCAAGAACTATTCCGAACTGTCTAAGACAACACTACAGACTTTTCTTATATAGGCAATTTTCACCGCCCGAGAAGGTTCCAAAAATTTAGCCCTTTAGGCCGACTAGACATAGAATTAATTTATTGTCAAAATTTTTACAATATGGTCGGCTCAAAAGAAATACAAAATATGATTTTAGGTAACCCAACTTTCGGAGGCCATAAATTTTTAACCGTACCTTTTTTTTTCTATTGTAACCACTTTTTAAAAATGCCATGACGAGATCTACAACGCCTAACATGCGCTAGCGCCAGTCAGCCGTGGGTCGAGCGTAATCCAGAGCCTCTAAGGCCTTTAAAATTGACCTAAAGTACACACAAAAACCTCAATAACTTCACCAATACTGATGATGTGGCAATGAAACTCAACTGGTAGGCTGAAATGACTAAGATGAACCTCCAACTGTGAAATCAGAACATTCTGAGATCATATGACCAACTTACTAAAAATGGTAAGTTTCAATAAATAGCAGCTCTGCACAAGGTAGCCGTTATTGAAAAGCAAATAGAAATATTTTTGGGTGATGCAAGATTGCTCTTACACCCAAGATGCTCCTGCATCAGACACCTGGGGTAATTTGAGAAATGACCCTGTCACAACTCAGGTGTGAAGAGGAAAACCAAGACGGTTAACCTCCTCCTTTGCTAACCATGATGAATTTTCAACAGGTCGTCCTTTCCATTTGCTCAAATACTCTTCATATGTCTTTTTCCTTGTGCTTCTACCAACACGACTATCCAGTATGTCTTCAATCTTCTTGATATCTGAACTGGTTGTTGGAATACTCCACTGTGCTGTTGTAATCTCATCTTCAACACCTCTTTCATGATACTCTGTCAGATCTGAAACATTAAATACTGGTGAAATATTCAGCTCAATAGGCAACTCGACCTCATATGCATTTCTTGAATCATGCTTCTTCAATATCCTACATGGCCCAAATTTTTTCATTTTTAAGTTGTTATATGTACCAACTGAAAATCTTTCTTTCCACAAATGAACCATGACTTCATCTCCAACCTCAAGTTCTTTATGCCTCCTTTTCTCATCTGCCTTACCCTTATACTACACATTCATCATGGTAATATGTTTCCTCTCCTCCTCATGGACGTTCTTCAAATGTTCTACAAAATCCTCAGCTTCAACACTACTTATTTCTCCTTTATCTATCTTCCTCAACTCAAATGCATTTCTAGGACTACTTCCATATACAATCCGTGGATGATGTGATGAACTAAACTTCAAATCTATCTTCAACTCTTCACTTTTTGCTAGCCTTATTCTATGTGCTACCTTATTTGGCAAACTAGTTTCTGGAATCAAGTCCATCTGATGACTGATCCTTCTTACTGGTGGTAATCCATCAGGCACATTATCGGATACAATATCCTCAAACTCATTCAATAACTCTGCAACTTCTATAGGTACATCTTCTAATTCCTCTTTCCCAACCTTTGGAATTAAGGTAAAACACATATGCTCATGCCTCATACCATCTAAGAAATTTCCTCTATCAACAAAATTTCTTCTTGCATTACCACATACATTTTCTTCTGTTTCCTTCAATGGTTTTAGCTTATGTCGCACTCCATCCTTTGTCAGGGAATAGGTATTCGCATGACCATCATGTACAGCACATTTGTCAAACTCTCAAGGCCTACCCAACAAAATATGACATGCATCCATAGATATGATATCACATAGTACCTTATATTGGTAACCGCTGATCTTGAACTTCACTAGGCACTGTTCACTGACCATGACCTTGTGGTCATCCTGCACCCAGGAAACCCGATATGGATGTGGATGTTTCTGCCTCTTAAGCTTCAACTTTGTCACCATCTTTTGTGACACCAAATTATCAGTACTACCACTATCAATAATCACATCATAAGACTTACCCTCACACTTGCACCTAGTGCGAAAAAGACTCCTTTGCTCAGGTTCATTGTCACAACTCAACAAGACTATTCTATTAATCAACATTTCTCCTTTTTCAGCATCTTCAGAATGTGATGATCAGGCATCTTCATCTACATATGCAACTCTGGCCTGGCCTTCATTCCTCCTATCCGTCCATCCTTGGCGTTGAGGACATTCAAATGCCCTATGACCTTCTTCTTCACAGTGAAAACATGTTCCACAGAAGCCTCCTCTTCCAGATCCTTGTCCTCTTCCTCTTCCTCTATGATCTTTATTATTCTGATCATGGAATTGATTGAAATTGTGTCATCTCTGATTCTGACTATTACTAGCCTCATCCTACTTTTTCGGATCTTCATTTTGATCTCCATATGACCATCCACTAGATCTTCCATCACGACCTCTTCCGCTTTGTCTTCTCTTAGACTTCTTATTGAGCTTTTCCTCTACTTTTAAGGCAAATTGGTATGCCTCATCAATACTATTCATTCGAACCAGATTCAATTATTCCTAAATACTCAGCCTCAACCCATTAAGGTAACGAGAAACTTTCTCCTTGTCGGCTTCTACATGGCCTGTTCTGATGAGGATTTCATAGAACTCCTCTGTATACTCCTGAACAGATCTTCCCGCTTGCTTCAAACTTTGCATATTTCTCAGTAGGTTAAGCTCATAATCAACAGGGATGAACTGTCACTTCAATTTATCCACCATCCACCACCATCTTGTGATTTTATCCTTTCCTCTTCAATTTTGCTCCAATTGAATCTCTTGCGACCAAATCTTCGCATGACCCTTCAGTCTAACCTTCCCAAACTTGACCCGATCAGGATCCTTGATATCTTCATACTCAAAATATTCTTCACATTCTTTGATCCAGTCGATCAATTCTTCTGGATTAAGATTCCCAGAAAATGTTGGTACCTCAATCTTAGGTCTCTTCCCGATCTTTGAGATAGCTCAAAAAAGTCTTTCTTCCTCCTGGTTCACAACTTTGACTTCTCCTTCTTGATCTTCTTCTTTGACTTCATCCTCATTTTCGTCTCTGATATTAAGATTCATTCCTCTACGAATCTCCTCTTGCAATGCTTGCACTTGTCTCTGCAGTTCCCTAACCTCAAGTGTTACAACACCAGCTCTTCTGCCACGTTCCCTTCATGGAGACATTTTCACACTTCTCACTGAAACCCTAACCACGGTCCTGGTGCAAACTGCCTCACAATCGGTGATCTGTTTACGTAGAAACCCTAACTCATGGTCCTGGTGCAAACTACCTCACAATCGGCAATTTGTTTACACACTCAAGAACTCCTGCTCTGATACCACTTAATGAAGTGTGCTCCCCTTAATACCACAAACACATAACAGAAACAGAGAAACAAGAACAATATGCAAGAGCAGAAAATTGGCTTCTTATTATCTCCACGATTGTGGAATTACAAACTTTCAGAGTTTCAATATGCAAAGTCACATGGGCATTCCCTTACAATATTATGTAGGACAAAGCCTTGAATTATTACCTAGAACTGTCCCAAACTTTCTAAGACAACGCTACAGACCTTTCTTATATAGGCAATTTTGACTGCCTGAGAATGTTACAGAAATTTAGCCCTTTAGGCAAACTAGACATAGAATTAATTTATTTTCACAATTTTTACAATAGGGTCGGCTCAAGAAATACAAAATTTGATTTTAGGTAACCCAAATTCCAGAAGCCATCACTTTTTAACCGTAGCTCTATTTTTTTATTGTAACCACTTTTTGAAAATACCATGATGAGATCTATAGCGCTTGACATGCGCTAGCGCCAGTCAACTGAGGGTCGATCGTGATCCGGAGCCTCTAAGGCCTTCAAAATTGACCTGAAAAATTTTGTACCCAAAAACCTCAATAACTTCACCAATACTGATGACGTGGCAATGAAACTCAACTGGCAGGCTAAAATGACTGAGATGAACCTCCAACTGTGAAATCAGAACATTCCAAGATCATATGACCAACTTACTAAAAATGGTAAGTTTCCATAAATAGCAGCTCTGCACAAGGTAGCCCTTATTGAAAAGAAAAAAGAAATATTTTTGGGTGATGCAAGATTGCTCTTACACCCAGGATGCTCCAGCATCAGACACCCGAGGTAATTTGAGAAATGACCCTATCACGACTCAAGTGTGCAGAGGAAAACCAAGACAGTTAACCTCCTCCTTTGCTAACCATGATGAATCTTCAATAGGTCGTCCTTTCCATTTGCCCAAATACTCTTCATATGTCTTGTTCCTTGTGTTTATGCCAGCACGACTATCTAGTATGTCTTCAATCTCCTTAATATTTGAACTAGTTGCCAGAATACTCCACTATGCTGTTGTAACCTCATCTTCAACACCTCCTTCATGATACTCTGTCATATCTGAAATATTAAATACTGGTGAAATATTCAGCTTATAAGGCAACTCGACATCATATGCATTTCTTGAATCATGCTTCTTCAATATCCTACATGGCCCAAACTTTTTCATTTTTAACTTATTATATGTACCAACCGAAAATCTTTCCTTCCGCAAATGAACCATGACTTCATCTCCAACCTGAAGTTCCTTATGCCTCTTTTTCTCATCTACCTTACCCTTATACTACACATTCATCTTGGTAATATGATTCCTCTCTTCCTCATGGATGTTCTTCAAATGTTCTGAAAAATCCTCAGCTTCAGCACTACTTATTTCTCCTTTATCTATCTTCCTCAACTCAAATGCATTTCTGGGACTACTTCCATATACAATCCGTGGATGATGTGATGAACTAAACTTCAAATCTATCTTCAACTCTTCACTTTCTACTAGCCTTATTTTGTGTGCTGCCTTATTTAGCAAACTGGTTCTTGGAATTAAGTCCATCTGATGACTAATCTTTCTTACTGGTGGTAATCCATCGGGCACATTATTGGATACAATATCCTGAAACTCATTCAATAACTCTGCAACTTCTATAGGTACATCTTCTACTTCCTCTTTCCCAGCCTTTGGAATTAAGGTAAAACACATATGCTCATGCCTTATACCATCTAAGAAATTTTTTCTATCAACAAAAGTTATTCTTGCATTACCACATACCTTTTCTTCTATTTCTTTCAATGGTTTTAGCTTATGTCACACTTCTTCCTTTGTCAGGGAATAGATATTCGCACGACCATCATGTACAGCACATCTGTCAAACTGCCAAAGCCTACCCAACAACATATGACATGCCTCCATAGATATGATATCACATACTACCTCATCTTTGTAACCGCCGATCTTGAACTTCACTAGGCACTATTCACTAACCATGACCTTGTGGTCATCCTGCACCCAGGTAACCCGATATGGATGTGGATGTTTCTACCTCTTGAGCTTCAACTTTGTCACCATCTCTTCTGACACCAAATTATTATTACTACCACTATCAATAATCACATCACAACACTTACCCTCACACTTGCACCTGGTGTGAAATAGATTCCTTTGCTCAAGTTCATTTTCACAACTCAACAGGACTTTTTTATTAATCAACGTTTCTCCTCTTTCAGCATCTTAAGAATGCGATGATCTGGCATCTTCATCTACATATGCAACTCTTGTCTAGCCTTCATTCCTCCTATCCATCAATCCTTGACATTGAGGACATTCAAATGCCCTATGACCTTCTTCTCCACAGTGAAAACATGTTCCAAAAAAGCCTCCTCTTCCAGATCTTTGTCCTCTTCCTCTTCCTCTCTGATCTCTATTGTTCTGATCATGGAATTGATTGAAATTGTCTCCTCTCTGATATTGAATATTACTAGCCTCATCCTGCTTTTTCGGATCTTCATTTTGATCTCCATATGAGTGTCCACCAGATCTTCTATCACGACCTCCTCCGCTTTGTCTGCTCTCAGACTTCTTATTCAGCTTTTCCTCTACTTTTAAGGCAAACTAGTATGTCTCTTCAATACTGTTCATTCGAACGAAATTCAATTCTTCCTAAATGCTCAGCCTCAACCCATTAAGGTAACGAGCAACTTTCTCCTTGTCAACTTCTGCATGGCGTGTTCTAATGAGGATTCGATAGAACTCCTCTGTATACTCCTGAATAGATCTTTCCGCTTGCTTCAAACTTTGCATCTTTCTCAGTAGGTTAAGCTCATAATCAACAGGGATGAACTATCGCTTCAATTTATCCACCATCTGCCCCCATCTTGTGATTTTATCCTTTCTTCTTTGATTTCGCTGGAACTGAATCTCTTGCCACCAGATCTTCGCATGACCCTTCAGTCTGGCCTTCGTAAACTTGACCCGATCAGGATCCTCGATATCTTCATACTCAAAATATTCTTCACATTCATTGATCTATTCGATCAATTCTTCTGGGTTAAGATTCCTAGAAAAATGTTGGGACTTCAATCTTAGGTCTCTTCTCGATCTTTGAGATAGCTCAAAAAAGTCTTTCTTCCTCCTGGTTCACAACTTCGACTTCTCCTTTTTGATCTTCTTCTTCGGCTTCATCCTCGCTTTTGTCACTGACATTAAGATTCATTCCTCTGCGAATTTCCTCTTGCAATGCTCGCACTTGTCTCTGCAGTTCCCTAACGTTAAGTGTTAAAACACCAGCTCTTCCGCCATGTTCCCTTCGTGGATGCATTTTCATGCTTCTCGTTGAAACCCTAACCAAGGTCCTGGTGTAAACTGCCTCACAGTCAACGATCTATTTGCACAGAAACCCTAACCCATGGTCTTGGTGCAAACTGTCTCACAATCGGCGATTTGGATACACCCTCAGGAACTCCTACTCTGATACCACTTGATGAAGGGTGCTCCCCTTAATACCACAAACACATAACAGAAACAAAGAAACAACAACAATATGCAAGAACAAAAAATTGGCTTCTTATTATCTCCACAATTGTGAAATTACAAACTTTCGGAGTGACAATATGCAAAGCCACATGGGCATTCCATTACAATATTTTGTAGGACAAAGCATCGAATTATTACCCAAAACTACCACCTAGAACTATCCCGAACTGCCTAAGACAACACTACAAACCTTTCTTATATAGGCAATTTTCACTACTCGAGAAGGTTCCAAAAATTTAGCCCTTTAGGCCGACTAGACATAGAATTAATTTATTTTCACAATTTTTACAATATGGTCGGCTCAAAAGAAATAAAAAATATGATTTTAAGTAACCCAACTTCCGGAGGCCATAACTTTTTAACCATAGCTCTATTTTTCTATTGCAACCAATTTTTGGAAACGCCATAACGAGATTTACAACAATTGACATGCACCAGCCCTAGTCAGTCAGAAGTCGATCACAATCTGGAGCTTCTAAGACCTTCAAAATTGACCTGAAAGATTTCATACACAAAAACCTCAATAACTTCACCATTACTGATGATGTTGCAATGAAATTCAACTGGTAGGCTGAAATGACTAAGATGAACCTCCAACTGTGAAATCAGAACATTCCGAGATGATATGACCAACTTACTAAAAATGGTAAGTTTTCATAAATAGCAGCTCTGCACAAGGTAGCCCTTATTGAAAAGAAAATAGAAATATTTTTGGGTGATGCAAGATTGCTCTTACAATTAGGATGCTCCTGCATCAGACACCCAGGGTAATTTGAGAAGTGACCCTATCATGACTCAGGTGTGCAATGAAAAACCAAGATGGTTAACCTCCTCCTTTGCTAAACATGATGAATCTTCGACAGGTCATCCTTTCCATTTGCTTAAATACTCTTCATACATCTTGTTCCTTGTGCTTCTACCAACACGACTATCTAGTATGTCTTCAATCTCCTTGATATCTGAACTGGTTGCTGTAATACTCCATTGTGTTGTTGTAACCTCATCTTCAACACCTCCTTCATGATACTCTGTCAGATCTGAAATATTAAATACTGGTGAAATATTCAGCTCAATAGGCAACTCGACCTTATATGCATTTTCTGAATCATGCTTCTTCAAAATCTTACATGGCCCAAACTTTTTCATTTTCAACTTGTTATATGTACCAATCAAAAATCTTTCCTTCTGCAAATGAACCATGACTTCATCTCCAACCTGAAGTTCCTTATGCCTCCTTTTATCATCTACCTTACCCTTATACTACACATTCATCATGGTAATATGCTTCCTCTCCTCCTCATGGATGTTCTTCAAATGTTCTAAAAATCCTCAGCTTCAGCACTACTTATTTCTCCTTGATCTATCTTCCTCAACTCAAATGCATTTCTGGGACTACTTTCATATACAATCCGTGGATGATGTGATAAACTAAACTTCAAATCTATCTTCAACTCTTCACTTTCTGCTAGCCTTATTCTGTTTGCTACCTGATTTGGCAAACTGGTTCCTAGAATCAAGTCCATCTGTTGACTGATCTTTCTTATTGTTGGTAATCCATCAGGCACATTATCGGATACAATATCCTCAAACTCATTCAATAACTCTGCAACTTCTATAGGTACATCTTCTACCTCCTCTTTCCCAACCTTTGGAATTAAGGTAAAACACATATGCTCATGCCTTATACCATCTGATAAATTTCCTCTATCAACAAAAGTTATTTTTGCATTACCACATACCTTTTCTTTTGTTTCCTTTAATGGGTTTAGCTTATGTCACACTCCATCCTTTGTCAGGGAATAGGTATTCGCATGACCATCATGTATAGCACATTTGTCAAATTGTCAAGGTCTACCATACAACATATGACATGCATCCATATATATGATATCACATAGTACCTCATCTTGGTAACTGCCTATCTTGAACTTCACTAGGCACTGTTCACTGACCATGACCTTGTGGTCATCTTGCACCAAGGCAACCCAATATGGATGTGGATGTTTCTGTCTCTTGAGCTTCAACTTTGTCACCATCTCTTCTGACACCAAATTATCAGTACTGCCACTATCAATAATCACATCACAACACTTACCCTCACACTCTCACCTAGTGCGAAATAGACTGCTTTGCTTAGGTTCATTTTCACAACTCAACAAGACTCTTCTATTAATCAACGTTTCTCCTCTTTCAACATCTTCAGAATGTGATGATTTGACATCTTCATCTACATATGCAACTCTAGCCTGGCCTTCATTCCTCCTATGCATCCATCCTTTGCGTTGAGGACATTCAAATGTCTTATGACCTTCTTCTCCACAGTGAAAACATGTTCCACGGAAGCCTCCTCTTCTAGATCCTTGTCCTCTTCCTCTTCCTCTCTGATCTTTATTATTCTGATAATAGAATTGATTTAAATTGTCTCCTCTTTGATTCTGACTATTACTGGCCTTATCCTGCTTTTTCGGATCTTCATTTTGATCTCCGTATGACCGTCCACTAGATCTTCTATCATGACCTCTTCCGCTTTGTCTGCTCTCAGACTTCTTATCAACTTTTCCTCTACTTTTAAGATAAACTGGTATGCCTCTTCAATACTATTCATTCAAACCAGATTCAATTCTTCCTGAATTCTTGGCCTCAACCCATTAAGGTAACGGGCAACTTTCTCCTTGTCAGCTTCTGCATGGCCTGTTCTGATGAGGATTCGATAGAACTCCTATGTATACTCCTGAATAGATCTTCCCGCTTGCTTCAAACTTTGCATCTTTCTCAGTAGGTCAAGCTCATAATCAACAGGGATGAACTGTCGCTTCAATGTATCCACCATCCGCCCCCATCTTGTGATTTTATCCTTTCCTCTTCGATTTCGCTCCAACTGAATCTTTTGCCACCAAATCTTCGCATGACCCTTCAGTCTGGCCTTCACAAACTTGACCCAATCAGGATCCTCAATATCTTCATACTCAAAATATTATTCACATTCATTGATCCAATTGATCAATTCTTCTAGATTAAGATTCCCAAAAAATGTTGGGACCTTAATCTTAGCTCTCTTCCCGATCTTTGAGATAGATCAGAAAATTCTTCCTTCCTCCTGGTTCACAACTTTGACTTCTCCTTCTTGATCTTCTTCTTCGGCTTCATCCTTGCTTTCGTCTTTGACATTAAGATTCATTCCTCTAAGAATCTCCTCTTACAATGCTCGCACTTGTCTCTGTAGTTCCCTAACCTCAGGTGTTACAACACCAGCTATTCCGCCATGTTCCCTTTGTGGAGGCATTTTCGAGCTTCTCATTGAAACCCTCACCACGGTCCTAGTGCAAACTGCCTCACAGTCGACCATCTATTTACACAGAAACCCTAACCCAAGGTCATAATGCAAACTGCCTCACAATCGGCTATCTGTTTACACACTCAAGAACTTTTGCTTTGATACCACTTGATGAAGGGTGCTCCCCTTAATACCACAAACACATAATAAAAATAGAGAAACAACAACAATATGCAAGAACAAAAAATTGGCTTCTTATTATCTCCACAATTGTGGAATTACAAACTTTCAAAGTTACAATATGCAAAGCCACATGGGCATTCCCTTACAATATTATGTAGGACAAAGCCTCAAATTATTACCCAGAACTACCATCCAGAACTGTCCTGAACTGCCTAAGACAACATTACAGACCTTTCTTATATAGGCAATTTTCACCACCTGAGAAGGTTCCATAAATTTAGCCCTTTAGGCCGACTAGACATAGAATTAATTTATTTTCAAAAATTTTACAATAAGGTCGGCTCAAAAGAAATACAAAATATGATTTTAGGTAACTCAACTTCTAGAGACCATAACTTTTTAACCGTAGTTTGTTTTTCTATTGTAACCGCTTTTCAGAAATGTCATGACGAGATCTACAACACCTGACACGCGCTAGCACCAGCCAGCCGGGGGTCGATCGTGATCTGGTGCCTCTAAGGCCTTCAAAATTGACCTTAAAGATTTCATACCCAAAAGCCTCAATAACTTCACCAATATTGATGATGTGGCAATGAAACTTAACTGGTAGGCTGAAATGACTAAGATGAACCTCCAACTGTGAAATCAAAACATTCCGAGATCATATGACCAACTTTCTAAAAATGGTAGTTTCCATAAATAGCAGCTCTGCACAAGGTAGCCCTTATTGAAAAGCAAACAGAAATATTTTTGGGTGATGCAAGATTGCTCTTACACCTAGGATGCTCCTGCATTAAACACTTGGGGTAATTTGAGAAGTGACCCTATCACGACTTAGGTGTGCAGAGGAAAACCAAGACAGTTAACCACCTCCTTTGCTAACCATGATGAATCTTCAACAGGTCGTCCTTTCTATTTGCCCAAATACTCTTCATATGTCTTGTTCCTTGTGCTTTTGCCAACACGACTATCCAGTATGTCTTCAATCTCTTTGATATCTGAACTGGTTGCTGGAATACTCCACTGTGTTGTTTTAACCTCATCTTCAACACCTCCTTCATGATACTCTGTCAGATCTGAACCATTAAATAATGGTGAAATATTCAGCTCAATAGGCAACTCGACCTCATATGCATTTCTTGAATCATGCTTCTTCAATATCCTACATGGCCCAAACTTTTTCATTTTCAACTTGTTATATGTACCAATCAAAAATCTTTCTTTCCGCAAATGAACCATGACTTCATCTCCAACCTGAAGTTCCTTATGCCTCATTTTCTCGTCTACCTTATACTGCACATTCATCTTGGTAATATATTTCCTCTCCTCCTCATGGATGTTCTTCAAATGTTTTGCAAAATCATCAGCTTCAGCACTACTTATTTCTCCTTTATCTATCTTCCTCAACTCAAATGCATTTCTAGGACTACTTCCATATACAATCTGTGGATGATGTGATGAACTAAACTTCAAATCTATCTTCAACTCTTCACTTTCTACTAGCCTTATTTTATGTGCTGCCTTATTTGGCAAACTAGTTCTTGGAATCAAGTCCATTTGATGACTAGTCTTTCTTACTGGTGGTAATCCATCAGGCACATTATCAGATACAATATCCTGAAACTCATTCAATAACTCTACAACTTCTATAGGTACATCTTCTACTTCTTCTTTCCCATCCTTTGGAATTAAGGTAAAACACATATGCTCATGCCTCATAACATCAAAGAAATTTCTCTATCAACAAAAGTTATTCTTGCATTATTCCAAAAATTTAGCCCTTGAGGCCAACTAGACAGAATTAATTTATTTTCACAATTTTTACAATAGGGTCAGCTCAAAAGAAATACAAAATATGATTTTAGGTAACCCAACTTTCGGAGGCCATAATTTTTTAACCGTAGCTCCGTTTTTCTATTTTAACCACTTTTCAAAAATGCCATGATGAGATCTACAGCACCTGACATGCGCTAGCGCTAGTTAGATGGGGGTCGATCGCGATCCGGAGCCTCTAAGGCCTTCAAAATTGACTTGAAAGATTCGTACCCAAAAACCTCAATAACTTCAATACTGATGATGTGGCAATGAAACTCAACTAGTAGGCTGAAATGACTGAGATGAACCTCCAACTGTGAAATTAGAACATTCCGAGATCATATGACCAACTTACTAAAAATGGTAAGTTTCCATAAATAGCAACTCTGCACAAGGTAGCCCTTATTGAAAAGTAAACAGAAATATTTTTGGGTGATGCAAGATTGCTCTTACACCCAGGATGCTCCGGCATCAAAAATAAACCGAAAAATATGTACAAACTAAAGCAAGACTGAAAGCTAGGAAAGACCAAGATTGCGCTGATATATGGAGCGTTGTGAAACAAGTGGCACCCATTTACCAGATTTTCACCATCTTGGCAGAGATTCTAGTTTTTCTACCAAGGCACCTTTTTCTAAGTTTTCACCAAGGCACTTTTTCTTTTTCTTATTTTTTTGTATTTTTATTTTTTTAATTTTTTTGTACTTTTGAGATTTTTTAATTTTTTTGGGACATTTTACCATAGACTGAATCCCTTAGGCATAGAATTTCTTCAGATGGAGAACGTTGATTGGTTCTCGGAGCTGTTCTCCTTCAATTGTCAAGAGTTGATAGGCACCAGAGCCAAAAGTAGCAGTGATAACAAAGGGACCCAGCTAGTTGGGTTCAAACTTCCCCTTGCGTTCTCGATGTGATTGATTTTAGGATTCTCTCTCAAGACTAAATTGCCATCTTGAAATTCTCTGTGTCTGAATTTTTTATTGTAGCCTCTAGACATTATTTTCTGATACACTCTGAGATGATCATACGCTGCTTGTCTGCGCTCATCTAGTAGTTCAAGTTCTTGCAACCTAGACACTCTGAAGTCATCATCAGTTACTAGACCATGCATTTTGATTCTTAGTGATGGGATTTCAACCTCAATAGGCAGTACTACTTCAGACCCATAAACTAAAGTGAATGGTGTAGCCCCAGTGGGCATTCTGATACTTGTTATGTAGGCCCAGAGAGCTGGATTGATCATAAGATGTCAGTCTCTTCCTATTTTATTAACTATACGATGCAAGATTTTCAATAGATTCTTGTTTGAAGCCTCTGCTTGTCCATTCCCTTGAGGATAGTAGATAGATGACCAATGTTGTGTTATCTTGAATTTGGCACATAAATCATCTAGATCTTTGTTCTTGAATTGTCCACCATTATCTGTGATTATGGAATGAGGTATCCCATATCTACATATGATATAGTTCAAGATGAACATAGATATTTGTTTTCTAGTTGCTTGAGTCAAAGGGACTGCTTCTACCCATTTTGTAAAATAATCTATAGCTGTGATTATATGGGTATGTCTATTAGAAGAATGAGGATGTATAGATCCTATAAGATCAAATGCCCATTGGTGAAAAGGCCATTGTGTAGTAAAGGGAATTAGATATCAACCTGGAGCATGAATTAAGTTGCCATGCACTTGGCACTTTTGACAGTTCTTAGAAAACTTGATAAACTCTTTCTCCATTTCAAGCCAATAGTACCCAGCCCTAATAAGTTTTTGAGCTAGTGTTAAACCATTCGAGTGTGACCTACAAATACCATCATTGACTTCCTCTAACACACGTTGAGACTCTTCCCGCTCTAAACATCTAAGTATCGTACCATCTAGACCTCGTTTGTACAGATCGTGACCAATGATGACATATCGGGAGGCATTACGGATAAGGTATCTCTTTTCATGGCAGTTGAAGGTATTGGGAATGATTTGGTCTTGGAGATAGGAGAATAGATTTTTGTATCGGGATAAATCATGACCAACAATAGTGCAGATCATGCAGGTTTTAGGGGAATCATATGCAGGATAAGATAGTGCTTCCACCAAGAACTCATAGTGTAGCTCATGTTCAAGCTGTTGTAATAGAGTAAACAACGTTGCCATTGCATCGACAACCTTATTTTCTGTTCTAGGTATTTGCTCAAATATGATAAATATGAAATACTTCTTGAGATCATCTACCATTCTCTTGTATGGGATGAGTTTTTCATCCTTAGTTTGGTACATATCATTGACTTGATGGATTACAAGTTGTGAGTCTCCATGAATGTGTAATTTTGAATGTGTAATTTTGTTACTCTCCACTCAATTGCCATTTTCATGCCATTAAGAAGGGCTTCATATTTAGCAATATTGTTTGTGCGAGGAAATTTGATTCTAAATGCTTTTGGGATTGAGTATCCTTGAGGAGTTATGAACAATATGCCTGCTCCTGATCTATTTTGTGTATAGGAGCCATCAAAGAATAATTGACATTCTCTAGAAGAAAGAGTCATGATAGAGGAATCTAAAAATTCCATTTGCATTGGTGTATCATCAATCATAGGTGCATCTGCTAATTGATCAGCAATAACCTGTCCTTTTATAGCTTTTCTTTCAACATATTCAATGTCAAATTCACTTAAGAGCATGACCCATTTAGCTAATCTACCCGTGAGGGAAGCTTTGCTTAGTAGGTACTTTAGTGGATCAATCTTTGCTACCAAATGGGTGGTATGCACCAACATGTAATGTCTCAGTTTCTGTGATGCAAAGATCACAGCTAGACAAGCCTTCTCAATCATAGAATAATTCTTTTCGTATGCTACCAATGTCCTACTGATATAGTATATAGCTCTTTCCTTTTTGTTCTCATCATGTTGTGCAAGCAATGCCCCTAGTGATGTATCTGTAGCAGAGACATATAAAATCAAAGGCTTCCCTTGAATGGGAGGCATCAAGATAGGAGGATTTGATAGATACTTCTTGATATGGTTAAAGTTGTTCTCACATTTTTCATTCCATGCAAATGTCACACCTTTATGTAATATTTTTGTAAAAGGTTGTGATGTGTCTACTAGCTAAGATATGAAGCATCTGATAGATTGAACTCTACCTTGCAATGTCTTCATTTGACTAATATTCTTTAGAGGTTGCATCTCCATTATAGCCTTTACTTTATCTGGATCAACTTCAATGGCGTTCTTTGAAACTATGTATCCTAAGAGCTTTCCAAAAGTGACACCAAAAACACACTTCTTAGGATTTAGTCTGAGACTAAATTTTTCCATTATGTCTAGTATCTTGCTCAAGTCATTTAGATGTTCAGCTCTAATCATAGATTTTGCTAAAGTATCATCAACATAATCCTCCATAGTCCTATGCATCATGTCATGAAAAATAGATGTCATGGCTCTCTGATATGTAGCACCAGCATTCTTAAGCCCAAATGGCATGACATTCTAACAGAAGGTGCCCCATGCACATGTGAAAGAAGTTTTCTCTTGATCCTCTAGAGCAATTTTTATTTGATTATATTCAAAAAACCATCCATTAAAGAATACATCTCAAAGCCCGCAGTCATGTCCACTATCATATCAATGTTAGGTAGTGGAAAATCATCCTTAGGGAATGCTCTATTTACATCTCTAAAGTCTATGCACACTCTGATTGATTTATCAAGTTTTGAAACAAGTACAATATTAGAGATCCATTCTGCATAATCAATAACTCGGATGAATCCAGCTTTTAGTAGTTTCTCTAATTCAGCTTTTACAAAGAGTGCAACATGAGGATGCATCTTTCTTAATTTTTGGTTAACTGGTTTTACTCCAAGAGCTATAAATAAATGTTGCATTATAAGATCAGGATCCAACCCTGGCATATTTGAATATTTTCATGCAAAGTTAATCTTCCTCTCTGTTAGGAATGTTGTAAATTTTTGCTTTTCTTCCGCTGATAAAGATTGTGCTGCATGGATCAACTGTGGTTCTTCTATTGTTCCCAAATTGATAGATTGAGTGGGCTCAATTAGAACTGGAGATCTGTCCTATAAATGGCTCGGAAGGACATCAAATATCTCATTCTTAGGCACCTTAGAGAGGTTTTCACCTTCGGGTACGTCTTTTATTTTTACTTTTGTAGGTTCTGAGACTGCCACAAAGTGGTTTTCACCCTTAGAACTCTTTTTCTTTTTATTCTTATTCTTATTTTTCTGACTAAGATACTTGATGTCCAACTCCGTCATGCTAACACTTGGTTCATTGATGGAAGTCCTCATAGGCTTAACTGCATTGAGGTAACAAGCAAGGGCATAGTCATTTGGGAAGGTATAAATACCATGGCTCGGGTTTGTGGAGGTTTTATCAAGACGTTCAGGATGTTGGATAGTCAAAGTGGTGAAAGATTGGGAAAGAGTGTTTACGGGTATGGATCTGTCATCATCGGTCCTAACCCAACGCTCAAGTTCAAAGGTGATATTACAACTTAAGACATTCAATTCATGAATAGGCTCAATGTCATTGTGATAGTCCACTTCAGCCATCGGTGGATCAGACTCGATAAGTTCATCATTTCGCTCTTTACTTATGTTGGGTTTAGGTGCATATTGGTGAATAACATCAACATTTTTCTCTATAATAAGCTCATCTTCTTTTGGAATGGCTCCCCATTCATAGTCATTAGATTCTTCATCTATGCCTCTAGGAAATCTAAGAACATGTGTAAAGTTAGGATGAATACCCCAAGAAGGGTTACCCTCAGATTCTGATTTGAATTCATACTCATGGGAATCTATCTTAGAATAACTACCACCTTCCTCTTTTTGATTGCCTTCGAGATTAGCTGGTTCTTGTGTTGCAACTATCTCTTGTTCTATAGTAGGTTCTTGTGTTTCTACTACATTAATTCTTTTTATTGGATCATCTTCAGCTTCAAGGAGGTCTTTGATTTCTTTAGGCAAACACTCATAAGGAATGAGCTCATCAGTGGTGTCTGAATCATCACTATCAGATTGTTCAGTTATTTCCCCCTTTAGTTGATTTGCTATGGAAGGCTCAATTTGTTCTAAAACATGTGGGGAGTTCTTGCTAAGATAGAAAGGCTTCTTCATGTATCCTAGACCTATCATATTCTTGTTGGCTCGACCACGATGTTCAAGAGGTGATAGAAGACCTTTACCCTATAATCCTAGAGGTCCTTTTCCTTTATATCCCATCTTAGCTATCAGTTTATCCCCTAGGCCATATGACTTAGAAGGAACCTTCGATACTTTAGAGTCACTAGGTGGAACAACTTGGGATTCAGGTTCATCTTTGTAGAGCCATGCAAGCACAGCTTCATCTTCCTCAAATTCTTTCTTAGGTACTTTCTTTGCAACAAATTTTCCTTTATATGCCTCAAGAGGTTCCTTAGATTCTGGTTTGGATTGTTTTAGAGCTTGCCCATAAGACTTAGGCGAGATAGGGAGAGATGTCAAAGACAAAACTGGCTCTATAGTATATTCTCCCATACTATTTTCTTTGATATTGACCTCTTTTGCAATATATTCCATCTTAGATGTGGATGCTACATCTATTTGCTTAGTGGAAGATTCTTTGTTATTAGGAACAAGTTTATCCGCATTTTCCTTCAATGCATTGCAAGTTGTTGACACGTCAGTTGGAATGGTTACCTCTACTCCGTCACAAGGGAATTTCAAGCACTGATGATATGTAGAAGGAATAGCTTTCATTTCATGTATCCAGGGTCTCCCTAGAAGGATGTTGTAAGCCAAAGGTATATCAAGAACTTGACATATAGTATCTCTGATGACAGGACCTGTTTTGATAGGCAGGACAATTGTTCCCTTGGAGGATCTTTCTTCTTCATCATATGCTTTGATAGTTATTTTCTTTCTAGGATCAATGGCCATTTCTGAAAATCCCAATTGTGTGATCAAGTTGTAAGAACAAATATTCAGACCAGCGCCCCCATCTATCAACACATGTTTGACACGATGGTTTTGGATCAAGACTTCTATATGTAAGGGCTGGTTATGTGGATGACTCAAGGAGTTATCATCATCTTCTAAAAAGGAGATATATTGTGGAGACGTAAGATGACCAACCATAGCCTAGAATCTATGTAAATCAAGGTTATCAGGAACATTGGATCCAAGCAGAGCTTTGTCTAGAATGGCTCTATGAGCTGGGGATATCCGAAGCAACTCAAACATGCAGATTTTAGCATTTGTGTGCTAGAGTTGTTGGACAATACTGTATGAAGTAGGCCTCGTGTCTTTAGGATTTGAAGATTTAGATGTGGCCCTCTATTTAGAAGCAGAAGATAGATTGAAAGGCACCTTTGGGACATTTGATTGATCTGAAATTTGTCCTTGTAGGTGTGTCTGAGCTTGTGATCAAGTAACTGTGTTAGCTAATTGATTTTCTCTATCTCTTCTTACAATTGTGATGACATTACAATGCTCAGAAAGGCTTGGTTCCACCATATTAATGATAGTATTATTTCCAGGATAGGCATAATTGACCTTAGCACCCACATTAGGCTGAGAAGACGAGTCTCCTTGGCTATGCTTCAAAAATGGTTCGGTGAATGATGTGTGATCATTGTTGCTTTTAGGATTATCATTTGTGATTTCTCCATTATAAATCTTGTCTTGAATGGTATGCTTCAAGCGCAAGCAGTTATTAGTTTTGTGACCTTTACCTCGATGAAAATCACAGAATTCATTCTCTCTCCACCATTTTGGCTTAGGGTCAAGATCAGATTGTCGGATCTCTGGCAAAGAGATGATGTTATTAGTTAGCAGAGTTATCATAGCTGATTCCAAAGATTCTCCAAGAGGAGTGAACTTTCATTTATTATCAGTGGACCAAGATTTGTATTATGGCTTCTTTTGAGATGATTGGGACACCTTTTGTTCTGAAGCTTTGATGGCTTGGGTACCAATGGTTAGATTGAAAGTAGGTGCCTTAGATGGGGCATGGAGATTATCAACAACGCCATCTGTGACGATGCCCTTATTCTTGTTCCAATTTTTGTTCTTATCCTTAGAACTAGATTCATACTTGTCCTTTTGAAGTGTGACGTCTCCTTTTTTCACAAGTACTTTTTCAATTTTGATTGCATTGTCTACCATCTTATCAAAAGATGTATGATTTTGCATTTGTAAAGGGTAGTTGATTTCTGGAACAAGATTGTTGATGAAGATTTCCAACTTCGCAGTTTCTGGAATAGGCCTAGCATATAGAGAGAATTTCTTTCTCCATCTTTTGAGAAATGTCAGGAATGGTTCTCTTGGATATTGTTTCAGATTGCAGATATTAATCGTGGTGACTGGATGTTGGATGTTGTAGGAGTATTGTTGATAAAAACTTTTAATCAACTCCTCAAAGGTTTTGATTGTAGGAGGCATCCTAGAGAACCAATGAATGGCTGACCCTCCCAGAGATCGGGGGAAAAGATGCATCAGATAGGTCAGTTCATGCATGAACTCCATAGATTGAGTACAAAATTCTCTGACATGATCTTGAAGATCAGAGTTTCCATCATACTTATCATATTTCCACATTTCCACCCTCGTAGGGAATGGTGGCATATACAAGTCTTTATCGAATGGAAAAGGACATAGGGCCTCCATGGAGAACTCCTTAGGTTCTCTTTCTTTTTCCATTTTGTTAAGTTTTACTTGCATGGCATGCATTTGTTTCATCATAGCCAAAATAGGAGTTTCTTCCTCATGTGTAATGATATCTTCCACATTAAAATTGGGAGGAAGTTTAGCTCCTTGATGAGCTAACTCTAGAAAGTATGTTTCTCTATCTTCTTTCAAGAAATGTTTCATCATTCTTTTGAAGTTATCATCATTTTGATATTGAGCAATTTCAACAGGTGTAGGTTCTTGATCCATACCATGTTGAGACTGAGCTCTTTGAGAGCCATGGTTTGTCCCTTCTTGAGACATGTTAGGAGTTTTAGGGCTCCCTGGGATAGATCAAGAAGGAGTTTGTTGATTACCTCTGTGAGTTTATGGAGGGGGTATGTAACCAGTTTTTAATCAAAAGTTGCCAAGACTGTCGTCTTCGTAAAGACCAAAATTATAGAGTTGTTCAAGAGTTGGTCCCTAGATATGAGTCAAAGGTAAGGTATGAGATGTTTCCACTGATTTCTTGTGAGAGGAAGCTCTAGTTTCCACCATTAACCTTAGGTGAAGCAAAAGAATACGATGAAGACAACTGAAGAAAGATCTGATTCAAGAAGATCAAATGATGCAACCTTGTCAAGGTTTGATTGGTTGAGGATAAGATTGGACATAAATGAAGGATATTGTGCCCTGGATGTATGGGTAGATGCCCAAAAGATAGTGGACATGAGTTCACAACACTTAGTCATTTTGAAGATGGATTGAAGATTGATAGTTATGACAAGGTTTTGACACAAGATGAAAAAGACTCAAATCGATTAAACAGAAGGCTGAATCAGATTCAAGAGGCCACTTTAGGAAAATGATTGGATTTGTTCTAGTTTCTACTTTGTTCCTGACAAAGTGATTTTCTTAACCAACTTTGGAAATAGGTTGGAAAAGCTAGGTCTCTAATAGTTTTTAACACTTTCTGGCAATTTTTCAGACTTTTCTCAAATGACTTTCTGCAGGCTCGTACGACAGTGGGTAGGGTGTGAAATGATAATTGACGAACTCGTACGACTATTGCAAAACTCGCACAACAGTTGATAGAAGGGTTTTTTACTTTTTTGAATTGACTGGCAGCAAAACTCATACGACAATATACCAGATAGCATACGAAAATATGGGGGTTCTGAAATGACAATAGCCAAAAGTCGTACGACTTTCTGACTTTATGAGATGACTTTTGACTCCAGAAAGGTGTTTGACATCAAATTTTGCAATTTTTAGGTTTTCAGTTTCAAATTTTTCACAAAATTATCTGTCCAAAGTTGAAGATTGTACCAGATTGATTCGTTCTTAGTAACCAGATAGCTAAGCAAGCACGCAAAATAGCAAGAAAGTGATTTCAAGCACATTTGAAAACAATGAACAGGGGACAAAGCAACCCTACACATAAACAAGCAAGTGACTGAATGTGCTAATCCCTAGGAGTGCTAATAGTATATGTTCCAAAAGTTTTGCAATAACGCACATATTCCTAGAAAATGAAAATTTGGCCTCACTAGGGTTTTTAGTAATGGTCTGACACTGCAAATTTTGTGATCTCAAGAGGGCAAACTCCAATCTAGGCACACCGGGGTTTTGACACAATCCAATAAATTAACCAATCAAGAGCTGCTAGGGAGATCTGACAGCCCAACAAGAGACCACACCTGTGAAGATTTCCTCCACAAGGACATTTATATAGCAGCTGCTGCTACCACGGCAAAAATGGCTATTACCGCTTGAGGTTTTATCAACATGGTTTACCCAATTAAGGGAATGTCCACTACGGTTAACCCTCTCTAAAGGTGACTTACAAAAGATACCACACGGAGACTAGTTCCAGATTCAAGAATCTGAGTTTTCTGATACTACCCAAAAAGGGAGTAGAGCATAGTCCTCTAGCCTTTTCACTTTTAACCCAAACAAAGCAAACAGATTAATCCTACACGCTAAGACCAAGATTATCTCACAAAGATCTATGATGTCAACCACTTATGATCTATCAACCTCTTCGGAGAGAGAATGTATCAATCAGAAGCTGAAGATGCACAAATCTAGTAGAACATGAGATGCTCTCAGTAACCTCCCTACCTACAAGGGTTCCTTCATTAAGAAGAGTTTCGATGGAAACCCACTCTCTCAAGAACTGCAAATAGTGTTCATAGGGCCTATTTACTGTGTAAGAAAGATGTTGAAAAGCAAATCTATGTTCATTTTTATAGCCCAAAATGAAACTATGATATGAAAGCAATAAAAGGTCACACAAGCCAAACACGTGAGATGTTCATTTTAGTCCAAATTGAAACGTTATCAGTTGAGAAAATTACCTGAATTCCTCGCAATGCGCTTAGTAGATTTTTACCTATTTTTAGCAACTCTCACACTTTTCCCAATCAAAATCAGTAGAAATCAATCAAAAATAGAAAATTTCAATTGTTAATGTTAGCTGTCAGTCCAAATCTAGAAAACAAATCTGGAAAACTACCTGGAAAAGTGAAACGACAATTGAAACCTAGCACAAAAACTCATACAACAATGGGTCACCTCCCAGTTGACAGTCTAGAAACTTGTACGACAATGGGTATCAGATCATATGATAGTAGAACCTTAAAATGATAATGTTTTTTTGATGGTACGATCCTTGATCAAATCAACTATCATATGACAATGGGTACCACCTGGTACAAGTTTCTGATAAAACTCATACAAAAATTGTACAAACATAAATTAAAAATTGTAGCTTGGAACAGAAAATGACAAGAAGATATAAATTAATAGAAATTGAATGGAAACCCATTTCAAGGCCCCACGGTGGGCGCCAGAAATGTGTGTGTGAATTTTGTACCTAGCTGTAGACACAAACTTCAGTAAAACATTAGAGGTTAGCAGAAATCAAAATTGTGCAAGGAAATGGGAAACTAATCTAACCAGGCGATTTACTACCTTCTAGTAGGTGCGAGTATGATATTCTCAGATTGGACCAAGATTAGTGACCTTGATGACACTTAAATGAAGGATTTGAATGCAGAATCTAGATATGAGATGAATGCAAATTAATCTATATTTTTGGATTTTCTATGCAATAAGATGAGATAAACTGATATGAATCTATTCTATATGAGAAACTGATATGACATGCAATTAATCTATCAATGATATGCTAAATGATATGAATGCTCAAAAATAATGAAAATCTCACAACAGCTTTGATTCGCAAAGATTGATTCTTCGATCACCAATTCGCCAGCATGAGGATGCAATTCGTGGATTGATCCAAAATGAAGAGCTGAGGCCTTAATTTATAGAAATCCAAGACTTTGGAGGTGAATGTAAAAAGCCATAAATCACTCTTGATAAACTCGGGTTGATTTTTGAGTTATCAAGAATTTAGAGATAGATTAACTCACAAAATCATGCAAATCAGCTTTTTGATTTAAATCAGAAGTTGAGATCAGCTTTCAACTCAAAAGAGAGTTGAGTTTATTTTTAAAACAACTTGAATTGATTTTCTAATTTAAAGTTCAACTGCTTTTTGGATGTGCATAATTAATTATGAATTAATTAAATAAATAAAGTGATTTATCCTCAACTTAATTGATTTTAAAAATAAAACAATTGATTTATGGATTGATCAATTATTAAATCAAACTTTTTGACAATTGACATTAATTAATTAAATAAGAATTTAATCAATTAGTCATAGGATATTTGATTTATTGTCAAAATGAAATAATACAATTTAGGAATAAATATAATTAACTCCAATTAAATAATTAAGTGGCAGTATTAAATCTAATTAATTAAATATTCAAAATATTCAATTAATCAAACTTTAGGATAAATAGGATTTATTGCCAAATAATTATTAAATTAAGAATAATTAGGATAAATTAGGAATATTCAAGGAATATTCCTTGATGCAGAATTTAGGATGATCAATTAAGATTCGATAATGTGTTGATGTGCCTTAGGTTAGGACTTTGATGTCGATTTTGTTCGATGTGTTGATATAGGAGATTAATGAACCTATAGCCCATTTTTGGGGTATTACAACCATCATATGCACGAAAAGGAACATTGTTAGTACTTTGAATAAAATTACAAATTGAACTAATAAAAGAAGAAAACAATTGCATCTTTAAGATAATATACTATAATAAGTAAATGATGCATGAACAAGTCCATTAAAATTCGATGTATTATCCCGGAAGTGACAGCAGGGAATGGGGTTTGGGTAGAACCCCAAAAAAAATTGGGAAGGTGAAACCTTTAAATTGTCCTTTTCCTAGGGGGATAAGGACTACTTAAAGGAATAATAAATAGCACCCTTGAAAATGATACAAAAGTAGTGTTCACGTCGGGTTCACCAAAATGTAATGTCATAATATGACCCTACCAAAAGGAAACTATGTTCCCTTGAGAGCCAATTTCACAAAACACATTTAGATACCTCCAAACTAGATAAACCAGTGGAAATATCCTATTATAGATGAAGAAAATATTTTTTCTATCTGGTTCCATAAATGGAAAGAACATATGATAGAGAGTCTTTGGTCTAAATCTAAGTGTATTGGCCAAGGATTCTAGCGCCACACATGGATGTTTGTGCAGATCATTATAGTCTTATACAGACTAAAACAAAAATACCCAAAATGTGGCAAAAAATCAGGTTTGTGCTTTAGATAACCTGCAAAATGCAAAAGTAAAAAATGCGATAAAATATGTTAAATAATAGAAATGAATGTAAATGAAATAAATTAAATATAAGGAAACCCTCATTCTTTTGATTGCTTCCAATAACCCTGCACATAAATAAGAGAGGAAAAATATCTAGGTTTGTTTGGAGACTTTCCTCAATCAAGTCCCTGCTTTGGTATTTCCACCTCCATAGCAACCAAATAGATAGATAAATTAAAAAGATAAATAAATAAATGATAAATTAATTGAAATAAACCCCACTTAATGGAGGAAAAACCCTATTACATAAGATGATCAATAGAAACAAACCTCACTTGGGGGAAGAATCATTGCAAGAGATTTGTTGTAGCAAGTGAGAGAGAAAGAGAGCAAGAGAACCAAGACAATGCAAGAGATTTTGTGTACAAGAACTAAGAGAGTAGTTAGCAAGAAACTAGAGAGAGATTGTAGAGAGTTTGAATAGAGGTGAAAGCCTGGATTTAAAGGTAAGAAGAGGGAAAAAGAGGCTTTCGGGAAATTCTAGAATTTTTTGGGTCGTTTATGCCAACAAAATAAAGTTATAAGTAGAAAGCATGCATAAGATGGACATTTGAAAGTTAAGATGTCGGTGGACAACTATGTGGCACACTGACATCTGCATGATATGCTAGTTTCTAGATGAATCATGCTAAAAATGATAGGTGGAAAAGAGAAACGCGACTAATACGAAGTTGGCATTGGAATATAGTTGTTGACAAGGAATCTTAGCATCCTAAGAGGCAAAAGGTTGATACAAGGTTCAAATGGACCTACTCAAATACTATGGGAATGGACACTAAAGTGGGTACAAAAGTGTGGCCTAAGTTACAAATGGGGGTATGCAACTTTTTGGCTCTACACCTTCTATGTCTTAATTGAGTCATTATGTCATATTGAAGTAGTTATTTCCTATTAAGATGTTAATTTTCACTTGCTACTATCAACTTATTTTTCATATTAAAATCAGAAAAACAAGGGTGTTGGACCTTACAAAGAAAGATCAAGAAGGCCATTTACAACTTTCTCAAGAACAAGTCGTAGACAAAAAAAGCCAGAATAGACCATTTACAACACATTAACAGAACAACTAGTAACCCACATCAAGAGTGGGTAGACAATTCACCCATAACATGGGGAAGAGAATGGGAAAAATAGGAAGAATGATCTTTGCTATACTAACTACTTGTTATCTTCCAACAAAGGAATTTTTGTTTCTTTTTTAATATGTTTTGTTTCCTTCTTGACAACTTCTCTTTTATTTTTTAGGAAAAATAATATGCTATAATATTTCCACAATCCATATTGAAATTTTTCTTGATAATCTTTTGGATTAGATTGTGTAAGAATTTTTAACATCAATGTTTTGAATCACACTTCATGATTCATCATCAGGATGAAAAAGGTCAAAGGAGATGTGAATCACAGAGTGTGATTATATATATGTATATATGTATATATGTATATATATATATGTATGTATGTATATATATATATGTATATGTATATATATATATATGTATGTATTATATATATATGTATGTATGTATATATATATGTATGTATAATATATATATGTATATATATGTATATATGTATATATATATATATATATGTATATATATATATATATATATTGTATATATATATATAAATGTATATATATATATATATATATATATATATATATACATATATATATATATATATAGTAGTTTTCTTTGTTCTAGTACATAGCCTCCTGATTTGATTACCTCTTTATAGAACTCTTATGTATATTATTTTACGCTATTTTTCTTATGTCACAAGTTTAGAAATATTTTCCATCACTTCAACTCATAATCTCTACAAAGAAATTTTCCTTATAATCTAGCAACCATTTTATTCCACTTGACAATTATTGTGTTCTCATTTCTTACTTTATCTCTCTATAACTTGTTCCATCAAAGCAATGCATGTCACTTAAGATTGGTTTGTGTCATCTTCACTTTTTCAAGTACTTGAACATATTTATATTCAAAATACTCAATTTTAAGTCATTGACCTCTACTAGTTATTTTATATTTAGAGGGATAAATAAATTCAAAACTTCCATCTTAGTCCATCTACTAATACTTGTAAGATCTCTCAAGAAATTTGCTTCTCCTCCATTTTGGGGTCATCCATCTTCTCCTCTTTTTTCCATTGCACTTTCATCGCTACCATATTTTTCAGCATTTTCTAGAGTCTTATATGACCAATAGCCAACATAGTTATTTCATTTCAAATCTCAATACAAACTTTCTTGAACATTTCTTCTATCCTATTTACCATAGGAACTCGCCTTCTTGGGGGTATCCTTCTATAACAATTTCTTAAATGTTAATCCTCACTATCTTTTGCACCCACACACACACACACCCTATACTAGTATGTCATTTTTTCTTAACAACCTCTCAAGTGACTGTTGTGGGCATTTTTCCTTGAAATACATTGACCTAAATCAAATTAAAATCTAGAGGATATTCCATTGATCCTTCTAGCATTATAATCATCTCCTTGTTTGATGAGTGAATGTTTGTTGTCATAAACCTCTATTATTTTCCAAGGATGTTAGCATAACTTAATGAGCATAGATCACTAGCATTATCATGATATACCATAGGCCCAAAACCCCTAGCATCACCCACCCATCCCAAAGATAACTTCAGTGATGAATATTAACCAATTGGTGAATATTTCATGTCGGCATTTTTAAAATGCTAAATAATTCAGGACCAGATGAAGTGGCCAGTTTGTTCAAGATTTATACTTTTTTGGTCAAATGCACTTCCATTCACCTAATTTTTTAATTAATTGATTGTATCGATATAAAGATTTCACCAATAAGATCTACATTTTCCAAGCGGTCTATTTAATATTTTAGCCTACAATTTCAGAAGCGTGTTGTAATTGATGGACATAATTCACCAAAATCCATAAAAAGATATATTTGCATGAGGACCCAATTTTCCTAGCATTTTTTGGAAGCGTGGCTTAATACACCGCAATGTTTACCAACTCTATTATAAGTCCATCCCAATGGGTGGTCCATAAATCACCTAATAAATTAACACGTATATTTTTGTGGGGTTTGGATTCACCCTATATTTACATAACACATGTTAGAGTTAAGCGGGATATGCCAAATATAAAATCCATTTAAAATACCTATTGAATTCACCAAATATGGATTAGTATAAATACAATCAATGATCAATTTTATTTTTACACAATTTGGTTAGTTATGAGATCTCAATTCTGATCAATAACCCAATTTCAGACTAGGTACATGCATTGGTGCATTGTCAACTCCTAGTACTACTCACTAAGAAATCTAAAGGTAAGTGATCATTTTTTTAAGTGTTATAATATTATTCATCTCAATCTATTTGCAAGTTTTAGTTCATTCTTATTGAGTGGGGAGACCTCAGACATCTAAATTCTAGGCATTATGGCCAAAGAATCATATAGTCTATTATAGATTCTTAATCAAGTAGATAGTTTTTGGTAGCCTTTATTGTTGGAAATCTATTGGGAAAGTGTGATACTGAGAGGGGGGGGTGAGTCAAATATCAACCAATTTATACATTTTTACATAAACAAACTTTCATAGTAGAAGCCTCAATCTTAACACTATAACAGATCTAATATCCTAATCATCATTCATGAAAATAAAACATAACATAATGATTTTGGTTACCCAGAAACCCTTGAAAGGTAAAACAGGGGTGGGGATGACACCCACAAATCTTCACTACTGCAATATTAAAGTTTTCCTATTAGGGCTACAAGTTTGATCACAAAATATGATCTATCATGTGAGGGGTCAACCATGTTAAGAGATTTGAGAATTATACAATCTACCTTGTAAAAGGATTAAAACTTACAACTAAGTAAGAACTCAGTTAAGAGATTTACTAAGGTCTGTTAAAACCACTCTATTAAGAGATTTACTTTGATTCACCTGTTATAATTTCTCAATACCTGATCATTCAGTTTGCACTATGATGCTGGTTACATATATTCTCCTTACACTATAGATTTGATCTCCTCTATCAAAAATGTCTATGTTTTGTCCTTCACTGCTTTGCTCTGTTCTACTCAGTCACTGAATTCTATTTTTGATAATCAAAGCATTGTTCTGCTCTACAAGTATGAGATCTCCTTCATACTCTACTCCTCTCATGATATGTTTTAGGGTTTGGATCTCATCTTATATAAACAATTAATCATCTCAAAGATTTAAGATCTACGATCTGGATTGTCTACTTTTTCCACTTAACCTTTCCCTAATTCTGATTGGTTCCATGAATTACATAGGGAATAATGATTACAATACTAAAGCATGATCACCTCCATTATTTCCTCAGTAAACAATAAATGTAATATGGATGTTAGCCAAAATGGTTTACCTAAGTGTTTGTGCCATAACAAATACATATGACAGTTCTGGTTTGCTTGACATTTGATATCTCTAGCACTTAGCATTCACTATTCTTTATACCCCGGTGCTCAGCACTAACATCTTTGCATAACTTAGCATAAGCTCACTCGGCTAATATTGAAGTACTCGGTGACCAATGTCTTACTCGATAGTAACTATTGCTTAGTAAATGTACAATACACATGACTCAAGCTATACATGATGACTCGGTCGTAGTGATGACTGACCAACATTGCCTAGAAAATGACTAAGTGTAAGACACTAATAGACAACAAAACTTATGGATCAACATTTATTTCATTGGAGATGCCAAACAAGAAGGGTAAGGCTCCTAAATGTGACAAAGGCCTACAGAGGCCAAAAAAATGTAGAACCATACTTTAACTTCATACTTTGGCATTTCTTGTAGTCAAAATGATGAAGGTGCATCATCACAACTACAAGATTCAAAACCTGCACCGAATATTGAAGAAATCAACAAACCTGATATCTCAGATAATGATAGACTTGAAGAAAATTTTCTATTTGATACCTAGGGTAACCCGAATGAGATAATCAACTTGGGTGACAAAGACAATGTCGTGAATGATGATGATGTAAGGAAGGGAAAAGAAAACTCAAAAAAATAGGTTGGTCATGGGATATGTCAAGGAATTTTAAAATTGATTGAGTGTCAAAGTATCCATTCATTGAGCTTGTGGAGATTCCAAAGAAAGGTGAGCCTCCAATAGAATGCAAGTGTAAGATTTGTAGTTGGAAAACCATAGAAAAGCATATTGGTAAAGTTTATGAAAAACAAATCATAGACGGAATTGAAAAATCAATCATAAGATGGAAAACAAAGGAGCAATGTAAGTATGTTAAGAATGCCTTAGAATATAATTTGCATTTGAAAAGACAAATGAAGCTTGTTGAATGTAAAATTTCTATTGAAGCTATTTTTGGCAAAGCAATGGCAGTAGAACAATTGGGAAATCTTGTTCAATTAAGTGTTGGTTTTTACATTTTGAGCAAAGGGTGTGCTATGATAGACTACCTAGGAATGAGTGCTTTGTTAGAATTTTTGTTCCATACTATCCTAATAGTCATTGGTCAGTAAACAATAGATGGGAATGGGCAAGTTGTCTTGTTAAGGTTGAAAAATAAGATATATTTAGCAAAAAATAAAAGAGTCAAACTTTATTGAATTATCTTTAGACAAATTTACGACAATAGATAATAAGTCTTGGGTATACATGCATGTTTATACTATATAGAATCATTTCTGCCAACCTCATCTATTGTTTTTTGCTAAAATGAAGGAGAGTGCAACAACAAAATCTCTATTTCAACTAGTTAAGAGTTCTTTTATTAAATATGGAGGTATGGATGACTTGATGATTCCCAAAAAGGTTGTATGTGTAGGAGCGGATGGAGCTTCATTAATGCAATGTTAGAGTAATAGTATTTGCACAAAGCTACAAACTTCTTGTTCACCCTACATGATTTCCATTCACTGCATGGCCCACATAATGAATCTAGATTTTAAAATTGTAAGCAATTATCCTCTAATAAAAAATGTTGAAGATTTAGTCAGAGAGCTCTACTCATACTTCTGTCAAAGTCCAAAACAATGTTTGGAATTTTAAAAATTTGTTGATGGAATAACCAATGGGAACAAGCTTCTTAAGGATGTTGATACCAAATGGATATCCTTGGATGGACTAGTGCATCAAGTTTATTAAGAATATACATCCTTGATTGGAGAAATGTACAAACATCACCACATGGTAGACAAAGCTTCTAACTTTCTTTGTAGGTTAAGTGATATAGAGACACTCTTAAATTTAGCAAGTTCTCAAAAAATGCTAGAGAAAATAAACCTTCTTGTGAAAAAATCCAAGTAAAGAGCTATATTTATTGTAAAATACACTAATCTACATAAACTGACATGTGGCACCCTCGATAATCTCTATCAATCTCAACCAACATTATCTAATGAAAAATTTGTTAGGTGGAAGACGATAACAAATTTGAAATATCCTAATTTTTACAGATTAATGCATGGGGTGTTATGTGTTAGTGTATGCAAATTTGAGATACCAATGTACCACATTTCCATGGTCACATACTAGGAAAGAACCCTAAGAAGCGTTAACTAAGTGTTACAAGGGAAAATTTTAGTAAGATTGTAGAGTCTATAACTGTTTCTATGAAGGAAATCACATCTAATTGAAACCATGTCTATTGTGTTTCCTCAATATTCGTAGCTCCACAATCCAACTAATTATCATCAAAAGCTAATGACTTTGATACACCAATTTTGCAAATCTATACAACTCAATGGACAAACTATAAATGGAATTTTAGATGAAACTATGCTTAGAGAGAAATCAGCCTATTTTGCAATAACTATGAGGCAAAAATATCAAAAAAAAGGAGAACCCCCATGAAGAGGGATCAGTAACAAAGCTTTGGACAACTCTGCATTGGAGAAAAATTTTGTGTGATTCAAACTTGTTAATTTATGTTGAAATATGATATTGGGGTTGGTAGAGGATGAGAGAGTTTTCAGTTATTTGGGGTTCCTAAAATCAAAGATAAGAAACAAACTAGACAATAATTTGGAAAATTGCTTGAGGCTATATACATCTAGGTAATAATGTGAATTTTTTTCCTTATGATAGGGCACCAGCAATCTGGAATTCCAAATGTGAAAGAAGAGGGTCGGGAAACACTTTAAACCAAAGTGGGACAACTGAGAAAGACAAAATGAGTGACAGTGACACATGTACTGGTAGCTTTGAGATGCAGTTAAGAAGAGGTATGCAGAGTGAAGAAAACACAAAAAATAATCAAGGAAGCTCTCAATTTGATGATGAGGGTGACAAGATGCTTTGGAAAGTTTAAGATATTTAACACTAGTATTTACTAGGTATTTATTCAAATTATTACTATATTTTATCATTCATATTACAAAAGTGTAAATGTGGTTGATGATATTTTATGTTTTTTATTATGTAAAACAGGTTTTGATGGGTACCTAAACCTGGAACAAGAAAAAGATTTTACAATGAAGCACCACAAACAACAAAAGAGAGAAAAGAGAGAAAGGCTAGCGAGAAAAAGTTATTAAAAAAGGACATCAGAAAGAACCAGCGCCAGCATCAGTCCAACCACCAAAAAAAATAACAGTGGAACAACTCAAGACATCTTCTTGAGCAAATTGGCCTCTTGCATCTCCAGGTGATCAATTTTGTCGGTCGCTTCCTTGATCTGGTTGAGCTCATCAAGGGAGGTAGTGGCAACCCTTTTCCTTGTGCTTGATCTTGTACGCATACTCGGTCCCAGTTTTAGGGTGACTTTCGGCTCCTCATTGGTCTGGTCCTCAACTTTTTCACAGGGGTTAGCTTCCAAATTGGCAATGAGAATCTTAATATGCTCATTGGAAGCTTTGAGGATATTAAAACTCTTCTCAACAATGCCCTTGAGGGTACCCTCAATACCTGACACCCTGTTTTCCATTTCCAGCATGTGTGCCTCCAGCTTGTAGAAGTCAGCAGCATTGAGCAGGGGGTCAAGGGTAGGTTTATCCCTATCATCAATGTCCCCAATTTTATTCTCCATATCACCCATCCTATTTTTTAGATCACCCACTTCAAAGAAGAGCCATTTGATGGACCTGTAATTGTCCAACATATTATTCCTACCATTATTGAGCAAGTTAAAATTGAATTCCTTGGTGGAATCGCTCAGAATAACCAACGAGGGGTCAATGAGCTTAGAGGTCTCAATTTTTCCACCTTCCCCTTCAGGCACCATGGGGTTAATGGTCTCTCTAGTGATACCCAACTTGGTCGTGTAGCAATTGAAGAGCTTCCACGCCTTGTTCTTACATTTGGTGTCCTAGTAATGTTTCAGCTGGAGCGCAAGGGGGGTGGCATGGGAGTCCTTATCACCCACAGAAATATTCTTTTTCTCAGAATCCAAAACATCTAGAGGAATGGTTTCATGGGGAGTAGGGGAGGAACCTCTATCCTTGCCTTCTTCTTTAAAATCCATAGAGACCATGTCCAGGCTAATCTCCTAGCTCTTGTTCAAATTGATCCATGTAGGGTGCGTAGGACCCTTTTGTGTTGTTCTCTTCTTCCACTTCTCCCTCGATTTCTCCTCCTTGGTGTCCATATCCTCCTCATCCTCATTGTACTCCTCATCCAATGATATGGAAATTTTTATATATTTTTTAGGGGAGGGGCCCTTGGCCTCTTTCTTAACCTTCTTTATAATACCTTTTCTTTTTTTGGAGGTAGAGATGGAGGCCCCTTTCTTAATCTCCTCAACCTCTATATCCTCCTAGTCTTCATAATGCAGAACAGTGCTATCCTCCGTCTTTGAAGGCTCATAATCAGACCCTAAAGAATCCTCCTTAACCCCCTTATCCTTAATAGTTTTTCTCACCATTTATAATTTAAAGTAATCATAAAGAAGCACCAGCAAGCCCTCATGAAAAGTAGGGTTAGCATTAGCTTTTCCCCTAAAACTGTTGATATTTTCATTAATGGACGAGTAAAGATAGAAGGGGATGGAAACCATCATACCATGTCTAAAATGGTTGAGCAAGACAAAGTGGTAGGTGCGAATTCTTGAAAATATTGAATCCAGCATTATATAGTAGATGATAGACCAAAGCACAAACCTCCAAATTTTCTTGATGCCCCCAAGGTGATGGTAGGTCCCCTTCTTCATGAGAGTTTCTTTCTCCTCCACCTCTTTGGGGAAATCATTCACCACAAGGTTCGAGACCTTACGATCTCTATAGAATGTTTTCCCAATGATGGGGATTCTGGTGACCGTGGATATAATTTCTTTCGTCACTGTGAACTGGCACCCATTGATCTTGACGCTTCCCTCATTCCAATTCTTGATGAATAGGTTGGTAACATCCTAATTTTCCCCATGTAGTCCCTCCATGAATGGGGTAATGCCACCCTTCTGCAGGATATCCCAAACAATGCTTCTCTTCTTCTATTTTTTAAAGTCACTGGGCTCCCTTTTGATTCTCTAGCCATCCATGGTGAAATTTTGTCTTACACAGGTGATGCGCTTCTAAATTTTGCAATGCCAAAATAAATCAGCACTAATGTTACACTTAGAAAGTGATGTAGGAGCATCTTGGGTCTTTGAGCAATCTTGCATCAACCAAAAACATTTCCTATTTTTTGTACCTGTATGTTTTTTGCATTATAATCTTTGCATTTAATGGTTTCATGTTGTGAGAAGCTTACATGATGTTGAGGGCCTATTTTGGAACCTTCTCCTATGAGCACATAAGTATTGGTTGGAACGTTTCAAAGTTAGAGTTGGTTTCCTTGTTGTCAGAGTCGTATTTTCTTGCTTTTCGCATGCTGATTGTGCATCGTGTAGCCATTGATCCTTAATGAATCAGCCTTTGCACTCTTAGGGCCTTTAAGAGGACCTAAAGTAATATCTTCACCTAAGATTGCAAGTCCTAATTCATCATGAGTTGGGAGTTATGACCATTTTTCTTTGGTATCAATTTTCAGCCAGTTTCATGTGAAACGTGGAGTTTTTCATCTTGCACGGTTCCGTATGAGGAAATGGGATCTTGCTAAGATAAGGACATGTTCTTGGATCATGTGTGGACCTAAATGTAACCTCACATCAAGTTTTGTTCATTCTTTCTTTAGTTTTGGTTTACTCTTCTAGGTTGGACCTATAATGTAATTAAATGCCTGACTAGCTAACTTGTGGCTTTGTTGGCTATATATTTGGAGCTTGGGTTGTTGTAGAAAGGTAGTTCTAGGTAGTTCTAAGTAGATGACAGTAGAGAAGAAGATTGAGTGCAAGATATGATTCTGATTTCATAATTCATTGTATAAGGTCGAAACCCGGAAGGCCTCACAGCCAGGCATGTTGAAAGATTTAATATAATTGCACCAGTGTTGTTACCAGTTGCTTTCTCATATCCATTGTGTTTTCATTGATTTCATGTGGTTTTCATATTTCTTCTATGTGTAACTCTGAGCAGGCTTGTTAGTTGATTCAAGTGGAGTCAATTCTGCTTGAGTTTTCTTGTATCTACCTTGCCCTTGCGTCAAGTGGTATCAGAGCCAGGTTCTTTCTTGTGGATTGGATCATGCAGAACCTTATTAGATTGGTTGTAGGTTGGCAGATCTGAGATCTGACCTATAACTTGCAGAAGGTTACGATCTTGTTGGAACCTGATTATCAAGATAGTTTTTGGTAGAGGAAATGATAATGTTATCATGGATATGTTGAGGTAGATTGCAACTAGGCTTGAAGCTGTAGAGATAGCCCAGAGAAGAGGTGCACATCTTGAAGATGTTAGTGATGAAGAAGAGGTAGCACCTAATCCTAAACCTAAAGTTGAACAAGATGAGGAAAGACTCTTGAGAGTTTTGTCTAAGGCTAACTCTAGACCTACGGTTGAAGTTGCTTGCTATGATGGAAGACTTGAGACTGATGCACTTTTGGATTGGATCTCTGAGATGGATAAATACTTTGAGTATGAAGGTACTCTTGATAATAAGAAAGTTAATATAGCAGTCACAAAGTTGAAAGGTCATGCATCTCTTTGGTGGGATCATTTGCAAACTAAGAGACAAAAGAGAGGAAAAGAAAAGATCAAGACATGGATGAAAATGCTTGGAAAGATGAAGAAGTTTCTTCCAGCTGACTACCAATTTAGTTTGATGAGAAAAATGCAAAAGTCGAGACAAAAAAACATGAGTGTGAAAGAATATACTGAGGAATTTTACAAATTGGATATCAGATCTGGACATGTGGATGATGAAGTTGAGAAGGTGGCTAGATATCTGAATGGCTTGAGGACATCTATTCAAGATGAGATCAGCTATGTGAAAATAGATAGTGTGGAAGAATCATACCAATTTGCTTTGAAGGCAGAAGAGAGATTAACAAAGAGACATGAACAAAGACAAAGAGGAAGAGGTGGCAGATTTTAGAGAAGTAGAGGCATATCTTATGGAGAAAGTAGCAGATCTGACAATGCAGTACAAGATAAAGGATGGAAAGATGAACCTACTAAAAGAGGTAATTACTCTAGAGGTAGCTATACTAGTTACTCTAGGAATAACAATAATGGTAAAAGAGAAGAGAAATCTTGGTTTAAAGGTACTTGTTACAAATGCGGTGAAGAAGGACAGAGCATTTGAATGTACTAACTCTAGAAAGAAGACTGCAGGTAATGGCAGAAACAATTTGTCTTATGAAGAAGTTGAGGAAATGTCTAACGAGCCTGAACATTTTAAGAACTTGATGCTAAGAAGGATCTTGTGGAATGAAGAAGCTAATGAGGAACCTATTTTGAGGAAAAGTTTGTTCAGAACCAGATGTAAGATCATTGATAAGTGTTGCAAGGTAATCATTGACAGTGGAAGTTCTAATAATTTGGCATTTGAAGAGCTGGTTAACAAATTGCAATGGCAAATATTGAGACATCCTAAGCCATACCATATTTCTTGGATCTAGAAGGAGCATAAACTACTTGTAAGTGAACAATACCTTGTTAAATTCAAAATTGGGAATTATCATGATGAAGTCTTGTGTGACATTATGCCTATGGATTGTTGTCATATTCTTTTGGGTAGACCTTGGCAATATGATAGGAAAGATTTGCATGATGATAGATTGAATCAATATACTATTCGGATGGATGGGAAGAAACAGGTATTATTTCCTTTAGTAGAGAAGTCTGATGAAGGTCATTGTACTACAGTTTGAGTATGCTTGGTTGATGGTAAAAATTGTGGAAGAGAAATGAAAGAACAAAATATTTGTTTTGCTTTAATTCCAAGGAAAACTGAGAAACACGATGAGTTAGAACATGCACGTGAGGTTAAACCTTTGTTGACTGAATTTTATGACATCATTTCTGATAATGTACCTGATGTTTTACCGACTATGAAAAGTATAAGTCACTGTATGGATTTGATACTTGGAGCTAGTTTGCCTAACAAAGCACCACATAGGTTGACACCTTATGAAAAGACCGAGTTGAATAGACTAGTGCAAGAATTTCTTGAGAGAGGTTTGATTAGGGAAAGTTTGAGTCCTTGTGTAGTACCTACTGTGTTAGCACCTAAAAATAATGGAGAATGTGCACTAATTCTAGAGCTATAAACAAGATAATAGTAAAGTACAGATTTCCTTGGCCTAGGATGGATGACATAATGGATAGTTTGAGTGGAGAAAAGTATTTCACAAAGATTGATTTGAAAAGTGGTTATCATCAAATTAGAATTAGAGAAGGGGATGAATAGAAAACTGCTTTTAAGACTAATGAAGGTTTGTATGAATGGTTGGTTATGCCTTTTGGTTTGACTAATGCACCTAGTACTTTCATGAGGCTAATGAATGAAGTTTTGAAAATATTCTTGGGTAAGTTTGTGATTGTATATCTTGATGACATTTTGATATTCAGTAAGAGTAAGGAAGAACATATTGAACATATGAGACAAGTATTGCAGAGATTGAAGGAAGAAAAGTTGTTGATCAACTTGAAGAAATGTTCATTTATGAAAGAAGAGATTGTGTACCTTGGTTTTGTAATTTCAGCTAATGGATTGAAGATGGATCCTGAGAAAGTGAGAGCTATACTTGATTGGCCTACACCAGAGAATGTTGGAGAGGAAAGATCATCTCATGGATTGGAAAGTTTTTATAGGAAGTTTATTAGAAATTTCAGTTCTATTTGTCATGCTATGACTGAAACTATGAGAGGAGATAAAAGGGATTTCAAATGGACACATGGAGCACAAAAGAGTTTTGAAACATTGAAACAAAGAATTGCAGAGTTGCCTACACTTGCTTTGCCTAATTTTAGTAATTTTTTTCAAGTTGAATGTGATGCTAGTGGAAGTGCAATTGGAGCTATTTTGGGTCAAGAAGGAAGACCTATAGCTTTCTTTAGTGAAAAGTTGAATGGAGACATTATTCAGTTTATGACCAGGAATTCTATGCTATTATTCAAGCTTTGAAGAAATGGAGACATTATTTGATGCCTAAAGATTTTGTGTTTTATACTGACCATAAAGCTTTGAAGTATTTGGGAAGTCACAATAAATTGAATTAGAGACATATGAAGTGGGTTGAGTTCTTGTAGAATTTTTCCTTTTCACTGAAGCATAAGAGTGGATAGTCAAATAAATTTGTTGATGCCTTGAGCCAAAGAAGAAGTTTGCTGACAGAGATGACAGTTGAGGTACTTGGTTTTGATGATTTGAAGTGTTTGTATGAGACTAACATTGATTTTGCAGAATGTTGGAAAGCTTGTAAGGAACAAACAATAAATGACAAATGGACTAATTATTTCATTCAAGAAGACATGTTGTTTAAAGGAGTTCAATTGTGCATACCTAAATGATCTGTGAGAGAGAACATAATAAAGGAGAAACATAGTGGTGGACTTGTTGGACATTTTGGGATTGATAAGACTATGAAATTGATTTCAGAAAGATACTTTTGGCCACAAATTTATAGAGATGTACAAAGAATGGTTAGAGGTTGCAGAGTTTGCCAAACAACAAAAGGAATTAGTCAAAACTTGGGATTGTATACACCTTTTCCTATACCTGATAGACCTTGGGAAGTTGTGAGTATGGACTTGTTCTTGGATTGCCTAGAACTCAGAGAGGTAATGATTCTATTTTGGTAGTGGTTGACAGATTTTCTAAGATGGCTCATTTCATACCTTGTAAGAAAACATCTGATGCATTGCATGTAGCTGAATTATTCTTCAAGGAAGTGGTAAGATTGCATAGTTTGCCTAAGTCTATTGTTTCATATAGAGATACTAAGTTCACTGGTTACTTTTGGAGAACACTTTGGAAAAAGATGACTACTGAATTGAAGTTTAGTTCTACATTTCACCCTCAGAAAGATGGGAAGACTGAAGTTGTGAACAGAAGTTTGGGAAACTTGTTGAGATGTTTAGTTGGAGATAAGCCTTCTAATTGGGATTTGGTTTTGGCACAAGCAGAGTTTGCATATAATAATTCTATGAATAGGAGTACTAAGAGGACACCATTTGAGATTGTTACTAGATTTCATCCTAAGGGAACCATAGAGTTGAGAGATTTACCTACTGAGACCAGAAGAAGTGCTAAAACTAAGGATTTTGCAGTATACATGAGAACTTTTCATGATGAAGTTAAAAGGAATTTGGAGGACAGTAATCTGAAATATAAACAGAGAGCAGATAAGAGAAGGAGACATAAATCTTTTGAAGTTGGAGATGAGGTTATGATTCATTTGAAGAAGAATAGATTTCCAGTTGGTACCTACAACAAGCTGAAAATGAAGAAGTTTGGACCTTGTAAGATTCTAAAGAAGTTTGACAATGGAAATGCTTATGAAGTGGAATTACCATAGGACATGGATATATCACCTATATTCAATATTGCTGATATCTTTGAGTACTTTGAATCAAATGATGAGATAGAAGATGATCTAGATTATCCTAAGAAGAAGAATGACATCTTTGAGAAGATCTTGAATAGTAGAGTAAGCAAGAGTACAAGAGGAAAAGACTACATGGAATATCTAGTTCAGTGGAAAGATAAGCCAGTTGAAGACAGTTCATGGATTACACAAGCTGAGTTGGATCTTTATGATCCAGGTTAGAATATGAGTACTGCCTGATGTTGACATTAGTTCTTTATTTACCCCAAGTGTTTGATGCAGGATCATCTTGGGTCTTTGAGCAATCTTGCATCGACCAAAAACATTTCCTATTTTTTGTACCTGTATGTTTTTTGCATTATAATCTTTGCATTTAATGGTTTAATGTTGTGCGAAGCTTACATGATGTTGAGGACCTATTTTGGAACCTTCTCCTATGAGAACATAAGGAGTGGATGGACCATTTCAAAGTTAGAGTTATTTTCCTTGCTGTTGGAGCCGTATTTTCCTACTTTATGTGTGCTGATTGTGCATTGTGTAGCCATTGATCCTTAATGAATCAGCCTTTTCACTCTTAGGGCCTTTAAGAGGACCTAAATTACTATCTTCACCTAAGACCACAAGTCCTAATTCATCATGAGTTGGGAGTTATGACCATTTTTTCTTGGGTATCAATTTTCAGCCAATTTCATGTGAAACATGGAGTTTTTCATCTTGTACGGTTCTGTATGAGGAAATGGGATCTTTCTAAGATAGGGACATGTTCTTGGATCATGTGTGGACCTAAATGTAACCTTGCATCGATTTTTGTTCATTCTTTCTTTAATTTTGGTTTACTCTTCCAAGTTGGACCTATAATGTAATTAAATGCCTGACCGGCCGACTTGTGGCTTTGTTGGCTATATATTTGAAGCTTGGGTTGTTGTAGAAAGGCAGTTCTAGGTAGTTCTAAGTAGAGGATGGTAGAGAAGAAGATTGAGTGCAAGATATGATTCTGATTTCATAATTCATTGTATAAGGCTGAAACTCGAAAGGCCTCACGGCCGAGCATGTTCAAAGATTTAATATAATTGTACCAGTGTTGTTACCAGTTGCTTGTCTCATATCCATTGTGTTTTCATTGATTTCATGTGGTTTTCATATTACTTATGTGTCTAAATCTAAGGAGGGCTTGTTAGTTGATTCAAGTGGAGTCAATTCTTCTTGTATCTACCTTGCCCTTGCATCAGAAAGTTTTCAGAACTTAGAATGAGTATGAAATCCAACACATAAGTTTTTAGCTTTAATAAGCACTCGGAAAGCATGCGGATTAAATACTTCATAATTATGGGTAATAAAAATCTCATACTTCCCATGCTTGAAAAAGATCATTGGAAAATGTGGATTAATTGTCATAATTTCCACAAATGGGTCCTCCCTTACCATGAATGTAATCCAATGTGATCAGGGCCTTCACCTATAGCGGGATATCCTTTCCATTTTGTCACCTCACAATTTTCTTCTGCCTTACAGCCACATTGGATAGGGTGTCGCCCACTTGGTTTGATTCTCTGAACATGTGAGAAATATGGATCTTCTCAAAGGTATTGAGAATGCTCTGGGTTTCCTTAATGATGTTGTCAATGGTCCACGAAGGGGAGGAGCCATATAGGAATCTAATGATATTGTTAGAATCACCTTCAAGCCATAGATATTTTAACCCCAAATCCGGAGCCAGATTGGTAACCTGGAGGGGAGCCATAGCCTCAGCATAGTGATTTATTTGGGTGTCTAGAGGGAGAGCAACAACAGCCATGGGCGCACCATGGTGATTCCTTATCACTCCTCCACTGCCAGTCGGGCTAGGATTTCCTTTGGCTGCCCCATCAAAATTGGCCTTATACCACCCCAAGGGGGGAAAAAGCCAGGTTCAGTTCTCCCTTTTCTAGTCCACTTGATTAGAAAGGAGGTCCATGCAGTTAACTAAAAAAACATTAGAACCCCTGCAAATAGAAAAAATTTCAAAAATAGCATGAATAATTTTTGGCTAAGAACACTTTAGAAAGGGTGTGTAGGTCTCTGAAGATTATATTGTTTCACTCCTTCCAAATGTCCCAATAGAGATGGTGGAAGGCCTAGGACCAGAGTTTTTTGAGGTCAGGAGAGGGAGGGAAAGGAGGATCCCATTAGGAGAAATAGTCCAAGATGGTCAGGGGGAAGGCCTAGGCCTGGTCAAAAGATGACAGAAGGGTAGACCATACTTCCACCATGAAGGGGAAATGGATAAAGAGATGTTGTAGTCTCAGAACTAGATTTACAAAGAACGCACATATTGGGAAGAGGAATGCCCCTCTTGACAAGGTTATCGACAGTGAGGATACATTTTTGTAGCAGCAGCCAAAAGAAAATATTAATCTTAGGGATTAGACCAGGAAGCCAAGCTTTAGCCTAGCAAGCGGGGGAGGAATTGGGAGGATCCAAAAAAGTTGAGGCAACTGAGAATTTCCCATTAGGAGAGGCTTCCCAAACAAGAACATCTAGGGCTTGAGAAAATGACAAAGCTAAGAGAGACCTCGTGAGGGGTTCCAAATCCAGAGACAGGGAGCCAAGATCAATCCATTCATTGCCAACTCTTTAGTTGAAGACTTGCATCCTGAATTGCAAAAGGAAAACATCCTTCCATCTATTGAAGGGATCTACATTAGCTAGGATCCCCAAATGGAGCCAGTTATCATCCCAGAAATTAATGGAAGTGCCATCTCCCAGTTTCCAAGTGGTGCGCGAGGCAACAATCTCTCTAGCTTTGAGGAGACCATTCCATATGAAGGAACCACAAGGAATATCACTGTTGAAAAGGAGATATTTCAAAGAGTTATTGGAACATAGGTATTAAGCTACAATTATATCACACCAATCCTGAGTATCTTAAAAAATGTGCCACACCTATTTGGCTTGAAGTGCCTTGTTGAAGGCCCTTAATCTCCTGAGACCAAGGCCTCCCTGATGCTTAGGAATGAAGACTCCATCCCAAGAAATAAAGGGAAGCCTCTTGTGGTCCACTGCCCCAGACCAAAGAAATCTTTTCTGAATCTTTTCCATAGTATCAACAAATTTAGAGGGAATGGTGAAGAGGCTCAAAGCATAGGTGGGAAGATTTTGGAGAGTAGATTTCAAAAGTTGAAGCTTCCTGGCCTAACTAAGCATCACACCCTTCCAGCCAGCCAGCTTCCTATTGAATCAGTCAACTAAACTATTCCAAAAGGAATCGGGAGGTTTCAAACCCAAGGGGAGGCCCAAATAGGTTGAAGGAAAAAGGTCAATACCATAGCCCAGGATCTCCATTATCCTTCTCTACCTTTCAAGGGGAGTATTGATAAAATAAACTAAACTTTTTCTCCAGTTGATAATCTGACCAGTTGCGTTCAAATAAATATTCAACAAGTTTCTAATAGGTTTGGCTTCTTTGATCGAGGCCTCAACCCCTAAAATAGTGTCATCAACAAATTGTTGGTGAGAGAATTTAGAGTTCCCTGATGAAGGTATAATTCCCTACAAGGCACCAGAGCCGATCTTCGTCGAGATAAGTCATCCAAGGCATTTAGCAAAAAAGATAAAGAGGACAGGGGAGAGGGGGTCGCCCTGTCTAAGGCCTCTAGATGGTTTGAAGAAAGTCAAAGGAGAGCCATTGATCAACACTGCCATAGAAGGGGAGGAGACTAGTTGATGGATTATTCTACAGGAACCATGGTTGAAACTAAAAGCTTCCAGAATCTTCAACAAAATTTTCTAGTCCACCTGATCGTAAGCTTTGGAGAGATCGAGTTTAAGGAAGAAACCTTCTCTGTTAGGCGAATCAATGGAGTGGATGACCTCATGCACCGTGATGATAGAATCAAAAATATGTCAACTAGGGACAAAACCATATTGATGATGTGAAATGATCAAGGGGAGCAGCTTGAGAAGTCTCAGGGTAATCACCTTGGAAATAATCTTGTAAAAAGAGTTGCATAAGCTGATGGGCTTGGAGTTCTCCATTGCCTCCACACAATAAATTTTGGGAATGAGAACCAAGAAAGTAGCATTCAACTCCTTCAAAAGGTTCTTTGAGCCAAAGAATTCTTGAACAGCTTGAACCACATCCCCCTTAACAATGTCCAAGTAAAAGTGGAAAAAGAACATGGGGAAGCCATCAGGTCCTAACGCTTTGTCCCCTGCCATAGATTGCACAGCCTTGAAGAGTTCCACCTCCTTCAGGATAGAATAGATAACCTTGTTTTGGTCTTCAGAAATAACCTTAGGAATGTGACCCAGTATCATGGCCTGGACTTATGAAGAGAGAAGATGATCCTTAGAAAGGAGGGAGGAAAAGAAGGCAATGGATTCATTGGCAATGTATTTATCCTCCATAAGGATCTCATCCTTCTGTCTCAATTTGTTGATTCTATTGGCAGCCATGTGCTTCATAGTAGTCAGATGGAAAAACCTCATGTTTTTGTCCCCTTCCTTCAACCAAATAGATATAGACCTTTATTTCCAGTATAATTCATCCTTGCCGATCACATTATGATAGTTAGAGAGTAGGACTTTCTCTTTCTATAGGCGTTTAGAATCATAGACAAAGTTCTGAATCTCCCCTTGAATTTGATTAAGATCAAAAAGAAACTCGACTTTAGAAGAGAAAATGTTGCCAAACTCATTCTTGTTCCATAGTTTGATGTTATTCTTAACATTTCTAAGTTTTTTGGAAATTCTAAACATGGCAAAGCCATCAATATGGATATCTCACCATTCCATTAACTTCATTTTCAGATCCAAGTGAGTAGTCCACATTTTTTCAAATCTGAAAGGGAAGTTTCTCTTTTTAATGAGGGGATCAAGGGTGAAAGAAATGGAGGAGTGATCCGAGACAAATCTAGCCAGAGCCGAAAGAGAGAAAGAAAAAATATGGAGCCAATCAAGGGTAATAAGGGCGCAATCAATACATACCTGAATACAATTCTTCTGTTAGACCAAGTATAATCGACCCCTTGGAGATCCAGGTTGAGGAGGGCATGATCATTGATGAAGTTCATAAGATCCATTCTACTTTCCAGGTCTAGGATACTCCCTCCAAGATTTTCCCCTTTTTTAAGGGGGGTGTTGAAATCACCTATGATTATCCCTCTAGAGAGCTAACCAATTGAAACAATGGTTCTAATCCTTTCCCAGTACTTAGATCTAGCCTTTTTAGAGTTAGGAGCATAAACATTAAAGATAAACCAACTATCATTATCATGTTTACTAGTGAATTTCATTAACAGAAGATTAAACTCCTCATGAATGACCTCCCCTTTTAGGATAGCATATTTCCAAAGAAAAGCAAGGCCTCCAGAAGCCCCATTGGAGCTGGATCCCACAACCTCCATGGACTTTGAGATATTGAGGCTTTCTACCTTGTCCTTAGTCATCTTAGTTTCCTGAATCATAAAAATATCTGGTCTATGATCCCTAATCATATTCCTAATGATATCTTTCTTATGTCGTCCATTTAGGCCACAAATGTTCCAAGAGATAATCTCCATTTCTTCTTAGATGATTAGGCTTCACAGAAGGTAAGCTAAGTTCCATCTGCAATATTTTTACATGCTTCATCATCTCTGATTTGGTTGGCTTTCTTCTTGCCTAGTATTTTGGGTTTAGCTCCAACATTAGCTTTTTTTTTTGCTTCTTGTTGCCACTGGCAAAACAGGGGAAGGATCCCTATTATTTTTTTCTTTCCTTTCTTGGAGACCAAAATCCAACCTCTCTCTTCTGACCCTTCTTTGAATTTTTTGAATAATGCCTCCATCTTAAAAAAATTTCTAGTAGAGATTAATTTGAGCAACTCCTCCATCTTAGAAAGTTGGTCAGGAGAACTAGGGTTTTCTCTGAGAATCAAAATCCGCTTGACCAGGGAGGGAATAGGGAAATTACAGCCATGTCCCTCTTGGAGATGGGAGCCATCTAGAGTGTTAAATCTCAAGAGGATAGGGATAATTTCTCCTTCCTCTATGTTGTATAAGTCAAGAGAGTCTGGGACAAGAGAGATGCAATCAATATTAGAATCTCCTCCTTCTAGAAACCTCTGATCATTGTCAATATCCTTCTCAGGAATAGACGGGATAGAGTCCCCACCACTAATGCCTAAAACCTCCACCTGAGGACAAAGGGGGAAACTCATCCTTCTCCACTGGTAAGGGCTGCTCATTTCCTATCAAAGAAATGCCACCCCCCCCCCCCCCCAACCTCCCCCCGCCCCCCCCCCCCCATTTTATCCAGGGCAAGGGTCTAGTCTGAAACATTCTATAGAGGAGTCCTCACCAAGGATTCTTGTTGGTGAGGAATAAAGTCCTTATTGATATGACCTTCTTCCTCAGAAGTACTATTTGAGTTTTTTTTCTTCCAAGCTTTCTTTTGGGATTTTCTAGTTTTTTCCTTAACCATGAACTTCGGACATGCCTTGGCCAAATGACATTCCTTCTTGCAATGGAAGTAGGCAAAAGGCACGCTTTCATAGTCAAGCTTCTGTAATCTTTTTCCAAGCTTGGAATGAATCTCAATAATCTTTGGCATATCCTTGCCTTTTTTAACTCCAATATAGATTCTAGTGTAGGTCAGCCTACTTCTTGCTACTATAACGGGATCAATTGAGAGGAGTTCCCCTAAGGATCTAGCTACCCCGATGAAGACATCCTCAAACCAAAACACCAGAGGAAGTTCCATAAGTCGAACCCACATTGGGGCCTAAACAAAAAAAGAATCATTCAGGTCTAAGTTGGGAGACCATTTTTGTAAAGCCAAAGTGGCCTTGCCAATGGTCCACATCCCGACGTAGAGAATCTTATCTAGGTCCTCTTGACAAGAGAATTCAAAAGACATGAAACCCTTGGCCATGGCAATAATACCCACATGGCCCTTGAGAATCCATTTTTTCTTTGTAAAATCTCTAACGATATCAATATTAGGTCTAGCCCCAACAAACTTCCCAATCAACATGAGGGCCATTGCGGCAATATTATGATCCACTAGTTCGTCCAAAACAACAATAACGTATCTCCCCTTCCCTCTATCATAAAGGTCCTTGATATCAAGGAAAGAGGATTTACCCATGGGTTTGACCCCAAAAAAAGTTGACCAGGGTTTGAGAGGGGGAACCACATCCTAAACATGGAAAAAGGCAGACTCAGAAAAACCTGAGGGCATACCTTTGGAGGCCAGAAAGGGGGTTGACCATTCTCCCAGATATCCGATTTACCAAGGTCTTTGAGCTTCGCGTGTTGGACCCCATCCGCCTTCTCCTTTTCATCTGAGCCTGAGTCAGTAGGAATCTTTGCACCATGGGTAGAAGCATCCACAGAGGGCCCCGCAGCATGTGCACGAGAAATCCCACCCAAAAAAAATTTGAATTTCCTCTAGTGCCAGCTCCGTCCATCTAAAAAGAAGGAATTTCATTGATGATATTTTATGTTTTTGTCAATGGTATTTAATATTTATATGCAATTACATAATTTAAATTCCATTTATAGATAGAAAATAGTAGAATAAGAGAGCATACATAATATCAAAAAATAAGAAAATAAGAAACAACATAATATGTTTATTGATAGAGTAATGTTTATTTATACATGGTGAGATTTCCATTAACTCTTTCAATTTATAACCATACAATTCAATGATTCATTCAATACACAACTCTGTGTGATTCATTATGCAAAAGAATATCTATTTCATCTACCCTCAAGAGTCAATGTAAAATTTTGAAACTCTTTGCGAAGTATATAAAGTATATTATGAAAGAATTTGGGAATACAAATTATACAATACATATTATGACATCATTGTGTTAGTTTTTGTAGGGTGCTCTACTCTCCATCTGATGGAAGTCTATTTTTTTGTAACATATGGTAAGTGACCTATAAATTTGTCAGCAATTCATATTTGGAAGAGGAACTTGACACCAATGTTTCATCCAATTTTTCATTCAAGGATATTAATAGTTCGATCCAATCCAAAAATCTCACCTCACTTTTGTCCTTAGGAAACTGGTCTACATCAAACTTCATTTTATCCTCCATCTTTTTGAAAGCAATATTTCCAATGTATTGATTTGTTGCGTCAACAATCTTCAAAAAAACAAGATCTATCAATTTTTGGTGCCTTTCCATGAAGCTTCTTCACCTTTTTTGCAACCTTACCCAAACATTCTTGTGCTTCCCATAGTTTCAAACATTTTTTAATGATATATGATGCCTTTATTGAAGCATCAAAGCAGTTTTGAATTCCCTTGGATGCCAAAAAGTTATTACTAGCTTTGTAGACTATTTGCAAAATTTATTTTGTAATTTTTCTCTTGAACAAACCTTCTTTTTTGGGTAATATATTCATTGAGCTTCCCATAATGTACTCTCAAACTTTCATTTAATTCAAACCACTGACACAACTAGTCATTCCTCTACATTATTTACCCCCAATTTTTTGTTTTATATGCCTCATTGTATTTTTAGTTTCATTCAATATTTCCTAGGAGTTTTTTATTATATTTTTTTGCCTTTTGCAACTCTTGTGTCAATCTTTCAACACTTTTTCTTTCTTCTCCTACTTTTTCTTCCCATTTTTTTGCCCTTTTTGTCTAACGGTCCAATTGGTTTTGTAATTTTTATTGTTGAGACAACAAGATTCTCCACCCTTTTGTATAATTGTGTTGAAGAGGCTCTTTCCTTTTCAAATTTTTCGATGCTTTCAGCCAATATTTTCTTCACTTCATTCAATCTTGTCTTCATATGTTTGTTCTCTATAATTGTAGATGCAAAGGCATAGTTTTTAATCCTTTTCTCTAATTCATTGCTCTTGTTATCTAACGATTTCCTCTTTTCTTTCTCATTTTCTAAGTTTGTCTATAAATTTTCTATTTGGCTCTCCAACTTATTTTTCTCTTTCCACCTTGAGTAGTGATGTATAGACCACTTCATTGGTCTTTTTTGACACATTAATTTTGTCCATGTTTTTATACTTGGAAAAATCCATTTGGATGGTGCTTATATGAAATTCAGAGGGATCTATCTGACTTTGTGGTATATTTTTATTTTATTTGGGGGCATAACAACCATGTACTCCATTATTTCTTTGTTTGGGTCATATGTGGAAAACACCATGTTCGATGCAAGTTGTTCCTTTAAATATTTAGTAACTGCAACTCTCTTCATTATCTTCCTATTTTCTTTATTCATATTTTCTATGTCTATAAACTGATCAAGGAAAGCATTGTAATGAAAAACTAGTGTTGCTAACACAATTGAATGTTTGAATGTTGAAATATAAGTTCCAGTGATGTAGGCACCTCTACCTATGCATATGGTTGAAACTAATGTATTTTGAGGATTAGCAATACCCATTCTTAATCTTGTCCCACTGTCACTTACAAATGGAGTTGTTGGACTCTTTTGAGGGGTTTATTCTGAAGCTGCAAACAATACCTTTGTAGTGGAATTGGAAATTGATGGAGTTGGATTTGTACTAATCATTGTTGTCACAACCTTTTTCTTGTTCAAATCGCCTTGATCACTATGACCATGTAAAGTATCTTCTACTATTGGCCTATTGTGAGAGATTTCTTGTCGTTGCACTTGTTCACCACAACTAGTACTAGTACTCATACCATCCCCACCAATGGCAATAGAACTTGATTCACCACCTTCTAGTTGTGATCGAATCTGAGTGTTTGGATAGTATGGATTTGAAACTCTAACAAAATGAGGTATAAGCGTAACATAAATACCTTTCCCTGTTGATTCAACTCTAATGCTTGGTAGTGGTTGTTCACTAGGTTTTCTTGAAACTTTTGTCAACACTGGCATCCAAGCACCTCATCCTTTGGGCCACAGACCACCACTTGCATAGCCCATTTTTTCGACTATGGCTACCCCTTTAGTATATCTTTATTTTAAGGAATCACTCAAAACATCTTTTTTTGCAAAGTTTGCAATAGTTATTGGATTGGGATATGAGGGTATCTCATCATCACCATCACTATCACTATCACTGTATGCTTCAGTGGGATTCTCTTTATTCTTAAATTTGTTAAACTCAAAATCCTCTAGGATTTCTTCAAAATCTACACTAGTCTTTGGTACACCTAGATTCTTCCTTGTAGTCCAAAAATTAGTGATTTTGTTTTGATTCCAGTGTGCGTACACACAAGCTCTATATATAGATTCTGGCATTTTTTTTTAGTACATGGAACATCATCTCTTTTGTAAAAATTGTCAAACCTCTTGATTTGGATGCCCTACTTTGTTTTTTTTTGTTGGTGCAATGACATAATTTTTGCTAACAATTGTTGTAGAGAAATACGTTTGGCAGCAATGGTTTCATCCATCACTTTTTTGGCCTCATCCCAAGAATCCCTATGTTTCAATATTTCTATCAATGATTTACTTTCATGTTGAATTCTACTTGCAGAGTTCTTATTCACTACAAGCCTTGCTTAAATGATGTTACATAGATCATACTGCTAGTAACTGACAACATCAAAACAACAAAATTCAAAAATTCATGTGCCACACTAAATGATTTTCTCTCAAATGTGAACCCTCCACATGAGAAATGTAACAAATGAAATATGCTCTTCTTTTGCTTGACCATGAAAGAGTTCATTTGTACTCTCCATCTACCATACATATTCCAATGCAAAAACCCATGTATTGGGAGTTTGTGGGGTTCTACTCCTGATTCATAAAACCTTAACGTAATATATTCTTTCATGAGGAACTAGTCATCCAATTGTATTTTAGATATGAGTTGAATGCAATCTCTACAGGACACGAGAAATCTAGGCATTAGATTGTTTGTAATTATATGATACATTGGTGCCAAAAAAAAGTCTACAAAATGGGTGTAGATCCCTATGTTATCATGCATCCTTATCTTAGGGGTCCATTCATATATTGGAGCCAATGCTCTCTTCTCATCATTCTTATACACCTGAATCTCATTGTTTTTGGTCTAGAATGTTCCATGTTATTTTGCTAGAAGAAGATGGCACAAGTAGGTTGTGAACCTAAATGTCTTAGAGGAACCTCTTTTAATCATTACAAATTTATTGTGCATGGATTGAACAACATTCTCAAAAAAATTATATCTAAATGGTTGAGAAACACAATGGATATTAAATATAATTTTAAGAAGGTTTGCACCTACTTCCCTATTACTTTCCAATCCGAGGCAAAATGTTAGCAAGAAAATATTATCCTAAAGCCATGGCACAAAAAAATCAACATTATAAGGAGGCTTATGATTCTAATCCAATTGGGTACCATGCACTGCTAAAATCTCTGATAAGTTTATTTTTCTCATCTCTACTAATCCTCTCATAACCCTCTACAATCTTTTCTAGGTCAATGTGGACATTTGAGTTTTCTGCTCCAAACCCTAAATCTTGTTAGAATAACTGAGAGGGGGGTGAATCAGTTATCCACATTCCTAATCACAAAATGTATATCCAAAAACAATTCACTAAAACTTCTACAGCTCGATAACATAAAATAGTATTTTGTTTGTGCTTTTACTGATTACCAGTTAATAACATATAGTAATTACCGATCAAATCCAATATGCAACATGTAAAGTATGACAACAAACAATCATCACAGTGAACACATAACACAAGAGATTTAACGTGGAAACCCTGTAAAGGGAAAAACCATCTGGGACCAGCAACCCAAAAATTGTTCACTCTTCTTAAGTGAGGTCGGTGAATACCCAACCCTATTAAAGGTTACAAACACACTGTGAGGTGTGATCTTGTTAGAGGATTTTAGACCAACTTTTATCGTCCAACCAGCATTCACTATGGGGTTGGCAGGATAACAATGTACACTCTATGAATGACATTACAAGAATTTCTAGTCCACTCTATTAAGAGATTTATCTGTTTACAATGGTTAAAATGTAACAGCAGGTGATCTGATTACAACACAACTTCAATTGCAAATTATCATATCTATGTTAAGCTCATTCAAATCCTCTGATCAATATATCAATTCTATTTCAATCAATATTCAATAACTTACTGTCGCTTGGTAATAGCTTTCTGACACTCGATAATCTCTGCAGTTTGGTTCTCCTTAACCAGTCTGATCAGGCATGCATGAAGCTTGTTCACATGATATCTCTGCAATCTCCTTCTTCTGGCATGATTTCATCATGAAATCCTAGTCTCTTAAATAGACAAGTAAACCATTTTAATTCCATCCATCAGATTTTGTCGCTTAATCTCCTTTGTTGATTTTACTGCTTTAACCTTCCTCGGCTGATGTGTCAATAAAATGTTTTATTTCAATCCCTTAAATCTTCTTCGAATTATGTTAGTCATCGATCTTCGTAACAAACATTATCTCCAACTCTGATTACGGAGTACTTTACAACTCATCAACTTATGTCAGGTAAACTAGTCATTTAGTTCTTTTCTCCTACTTAGTTAACAAAGAAATGCATTGGTGAACACAAGCTTGGTTTATACTATGCTCAGTATACACTACACTGTGTTGGTGTATACTGGAATGCTTCTTTAACCGACCATACTACTTTGTGCATTTTTCTCTATCCTTCATCATAGATGAATGCAACATAATCAAGTCAATAACATAAGGTCATAGACTCATTCATAAGTTACCCAATGTATTCCTTATCCTCATTTGTCATATCCATCTTCCTCATGTAGATATATCTGTTCTTCATCTCTTTTCTTCCTCTTTCTACAGATGTTTGGGTATAGTAACTTACAAGATAAGTATTATCAAAACTAGTTCACATCAATGACAATATATTACTGATTTAATCATCTTACATATCTAATCAGCAACTCAGTGATCTCAAATCACAGATCTTCAAGTCATACAATTTATTCAAATCAGTTGTGGTTCATCAATCTCTCCCTTTGGCATTGATGGCAACACAAGCAATATGAAATATGCCATACACATACCAAACATGTATTCTACAACTCTGTCAACAAATGTTGTAACTCAGTACAAGCTCTCCCTAGCTTAATATGTTTAATCACTACGTTACATAAAAGCATTTGCAAGTGCAAACTACCTTCTACAGATATGATCTTTTCAGCTCACAGGTTTTCTTTTGTTCTTAGTAACTGATCTTCAGTGCTCTCCCTTTTCTGTATCTCTCTCCCTTTGTCTTTGGCTTCATATTCTTCATATTGATCTCTCTCCCTTTGACAGCAATACCAAAGAACAATAAAAACATGCAGCTATGTAGTAGCCATGTAACTCTCTGTTGTCTGGTGCATTCTCTGTATCTCTGTATACTGATGTGAAAATATGTTCCAGTTCTTCAACCTTTCACAACCTTAGACACAAGTCCAAAGTGTGAACTCTGTTGCATCAACATGTATGATCTTATGATAAGATTAGGCTGATGCAACCTTCAGATCACCTTAGTGACTAGTAGACAGGGGACAAACCCCAAGTATAGTCCTCAAGTATTCATATGTATCCTTCGGTAGAGGCTTTGTGAAAATATCAGCAAGTTGTTCTTTTGATGTAACAAATTCTAGCTTCACTTGCTTCTCCTGTACTTGTTCCCTTAAGTAGTGATACTTAATAGGTATGTGCTTTTTTTTAGAGTGCATCACTGGATTCTTTGAAATATTAATAGCACTAGTGTTGTCACAATATATAATCACCGGCTCAGTGATTACCTCATTCATACCTTCCAACACTTGCTTGATATATGCAATATTTGAACAGTTAGTAGGAGCAACATACTCTGCTTCAGTTGTAGACTGGGAAATGCAAGATTGTTTCTTACTTGTCCATGTAACAAGTCTTTCACCAAAGAAGAATGCTCCTCTGGTGGTACTCTTTCTATCATCCACATTTCCAGCCCAATCAGCATCGGTGTATACCTTAAGTTCAAACTTGCCTTTCTTAGGATACCATAGTCCATAATCTTCAGTTTTCTTTAGGTATCTTAAGATTCTCTTTGTAGCAACCATGTGTGACTCTCTAGGGTTTGCAGAAAATCTAGCAACAATTCCCACAGCATGTGTTATATCTGGTGTACTGTGAACTACATACATTAGCTTACCAATCATGGATCGGTAAAGTGTATGGTTTACCTCTGTAGTTTCATCTTCCTTTGTCAGTTTACATCTAGTAGCCATCGATGTTCCCATAGGTTTAGCATCTTCCATGCCAAATGTCTTCAAGACTTCCTTTATGTATTTAGATTGTGAGATGAATATCCCATCACTCTACTAAATCACTTGTAGTCCTAGAAAGAATTTAATCTCTCTAAACATAGACATCTCAAACTCTTTTCTCATCTCATCAGCAAAAGATTTACATACATGATCTTGACCTCCAAAAATAATATCATCAACAAATATCTCAGCAATAATAACAATGTCATCAGTATCACCTTTCATTTACAAATTGTTGTTCTCACTAGTTCTAACAAATCCAATACTTAATAAGTAAGTATGCAGCCTTTCATACCAGGCTCTCGGTGCTTGCTTCAAACCATATAAAGCTTTATGTAATCTACATACCATGTCTTTGTTGTCTAGATCAAAAAATCCTTCAGGTTGTTCTATGTAGACCTCTTCTTCAAGTATACCATTTAGAAATGTTGACTTCACATCCATTTGATAAACTTTAAATTTCTTGTGTGCAGCATATGCAAGTAGCATTCTAACTCCTTCCAATCTAGCAAGAGGTGCAAATGTCTCACCATAATCAATGTCTTCTTCCTGTGCATATCCCTTGCATACCAATCTAGCTTTATTTCTTGTCACCTCACCATTTTCATACAGTTTGTTCCTGAATATCCACTTAGTACAGATAACATTCTTATCTTTAGGTCGGGGTACTAAGGACTAGGTTTTGTTCTTCTCTATTTGTTCTATTTCCTCTTTCATTGCATTAACCCATTCTTCATTCTCTAATGCAACTTTCACATTTTTTGGTTCAAATTCACAAACTAGACATGTACCTTGTCTTTCTTTGTTTCTTGTCAGCATGTCAGCTTGTCTATCTCCAATAATTTGTCTCAACATGATGTCTCTTGACAAAACTAGCTAGTACTCAGTTTCTTCTTTCTTGTTCATCTTGTTCAGGTTCATGTGCTTGCTCAATAACTCCATCTTGTTTGTCGGTTTCCCTTTCCTGTTCCTCGGGGTTATTTTCCTACTGACCAGTTATCATAGGCTGCGACTTTGGTAGATAATCAGGATGTTCAATGTAAGTGAATCTACCATAGTCTTCTAGTTCCTTTCTACTTTCCTTTGTGTTCTTGTCATCAAACTCATCAACACGGACATTAGTACTTTCAATTATCTTATTTGTAACCTTATTCAGACATTTATATGCTTTACTCTTAGTAGAATATCTTAAGAATATGCCTACGTCACCTTTTGAATCAAATTTCCCATTTCTCTCATCTTTCAGAATAAAACATTTGCTTCCAAAAATTCTGAAATAACTTACAATAGGTTTGTGTCCAAACCATAGCTCATAGGGTGTCCGGTTGGTGTCCTTCTTCAATTGTACTCGGTTAAGCACATATGCCGCTATACTGATAGCTTCCCTCCAGTATGTCTGAGAAATATTCTTTTGTAGCATTAGTGTTCTTGCATAGTCAATTATTGACTTGTTCCTTCTTTCAGCAATCCCATTTTGCTGAGGTGTTCTCGGTGTAGAGACCTGTCTTTTGATACCATGCTCATTACAGAAATTAGTAAATTCATCAAAGATAAATTCACCTCCTCTATCAGATCTTAAGCATTTTAATTCTTTTCCAGTCTCTTTTTCTACCTTTGCCTTAGACCACTTAAACATCTTAAATGCTTCAGATTTTTCTTTTAAGAACATAATTGTCATCAATCTAGTATAGTCATCAACAAAAAAAAATAAAGTATCTATCACCATAATAACTTTGAGTTCTCATAGGACCACATAGGTCGGTATGAACCAAATCAAGTATCTTCTTTGTTGAGTAGTCTTTTCTTTTAAAACTAGACTTAGTCATCTTACCTTTCTAACATTCATGACACATAGCATGATCAGGTTTTGACAAGTTAGGCAACCCTCTAACTCTTTTCTTCTTACTAATCTTGATCATGTTATCAAAGTTCAGGTGGCATAACCTTTTATGCGACAACCATGCATCTTCATCCTTCATTAATAAACAAGAAGACTAATCAATATCAAGATAAAATAGATTACCTCTGGATTGTGTACCGGTTCCAACAAGTCTTCCTCCATCATCATAGATTTTTACCTTTTTGATCTCAAAAGCAAGTCAGTGGCTTGAATTATTTAGTTGTGCCACACTTAACAAATTATAGTTCAGTCCATCTACCCAGTATGCATTTTCACATTTTATTCTATCATTAATCATTAGTGAACCTTTACCTCTTACCATACAGGGTGCATCATTTCCCATCCTAACAAATCCTCCATCATATTCATCAAGTAGGTCAAATTTCTCTACATCATCGGTCATATGATGTGTATAGCCACTGTCTATGATCCATGTATCATTTCTGCTTACTTTAGAGATCAATGTTGTTTCTTCATGTTTCTTTTCTTCCTCTGAGTCATCTTTCATAGAAACAAATACTACTTATACATCATCATCAGTATCAGATTCAGATTCAATATCTTCAGCTATGTAACATACCTTTTTCCCTTTGTCATAGCTATCTCAGTTATCTCTAGTGTTATGTCGGTAGCCTCTGTTGACTCTTCTCCCATAGCTTCTTTCAGATCAGTCTTTGGATCTATCATCATCTTTCTTATTCGGACATCTAGCAGCGATGTGGCCAACTTCTTTACAATTAAAGCATGCCAAAGGTAGCTTACCTCTATACCTTCCTTTACCTTTGGGTAACTTTCTAGCCATAAGAGCTTCAAGCTCATCAAGTTCATCATTTGTATTACTGTCACTATTATTATTCCTATTATTCCTACTACTAGACTTACCAATCTTCAAAGAAGACATGAAAGCGGATTCAACATAAGGTACAACACTATTGTCAAAGTTATTCAATTCAAAGGTTGTAAGCTTACCAATCAGTGTGTCAAGAGTAAGGTTGGATGAAGCTCTTGTTTCATGAATTGCAGAGATCTTGATTGCATAAACTAGCAGTAAAGTTCTGAGAATCTTTCTTATCACTATTTCATTATCAATAATTCCATCTGATGCTCTAATAGCATGTACTACCTCTTTAGTCTATTTGAGTATTGCACAATGTTCTCACCTTCTTTCATCTTCATATTGTCAAATCAACCTCTTAGGCTTTCTACTCTGGCTCTTTTAACATTCAAATCTCCATTGTATATTAGAATCAGTTTATCCCACATGGCTTTGGCAGTAGTGCATCCCTTAATGTCTTCAAATTCAGCATCGGTACAGGCAGCGACAAGTTCCATCATAGTAATATTGTGTTCATGCTTGTCTTTCAGTTGATCAAGTGTTAAAGGACTAGGTGTCGGTTCAATGTAGCCATTCTCCATCAGTTCTAGTGCGGAATTCCCATTTCCAGATATGTGCAACTTCATTCATCTTTGCCATATTGTGAAGTTCTCTTTGTTTAGCTTTGGCACTTCCCTCTTATACATTTTGAGATTTTTGTGCTGGAGTTCTTAAAACTCTATTCTAAGCAACGGAAGCTCTGATACCAATTGTTAGAATAACTAAGAGTGGGGTGAATCAATTATCCAGTGTCCCAAAACAAAATTTATAATCCAAAACAAATTCTTCAACTTCTGCTACTCGCTAAACATAAAATACTTTCACTCTCTATGCTTTTACCAATTGTCAGTCTAAAACTTATAGTAGTTACTGATCAAATCTAACATGTAATATGCAAAGTATGATAACAAACAAATATCACAATCAACACATAACACAAGAGATTTAACGTGGAAACCCTGTGAAGGGAAAAACCACCTGGGACCGGCAACCCAAAAATGTTCACTCTTCTAAAGTGAGATCGATGAAGACCCAACCTTGTTAAAGGTTATAAACACACTGTTAGGTGTGACCTTGTTAGAGGATTTTAGACCAGAAGTTATCGTCCAACCAGCAATCACTCTGGGGTTGACAGGATAATAATGTTCACTTTATGAATGAAACATAAAAAGACTTTCTTAGTCCACTCGATTAAGAGATTTGACTGTATACAATAGTTAAATATGTAACAGTAGATGATCTGCCTTGATACAACTTCAATTGCAGTTTACAGATCAATATTTAGCTCATACAAATCTTTATGATCAATATATCACTTCAAATTCAATACTATGTCAACTTACTGTCCGTCGATAATTACTCTTTGTAGCTCGGTAATTGTTCTGCAATTCGGTTCTCACTAACCAGTATGATCAGAATGCATGAAAACTTGTTCACGTGATAATTCTGCAGTATCTTCTTCCTCCAGCATAGTTTCAACAAACCAATGTCTCTTATATAGATGAGTAAATCGTTTTCTTTTTGTCCATCAGATTTTGCTGCTTAATCTCATTCATTGATTTTGTTGCTTTAACCTTCTTTGGCTAATGTGTTAGTAACATGTTTCAATCTGCTCCATTAGATCTTCCTTGAATTATGTTAGCCGTCGATCTTCATAACAAACCTTATTTGTTACCTAGATTTCATACACTTTCGAGCTCATCAATTTATCGGCTAAACTAATCATTTAATTCCTTCATGTTCTTGCTCGGTTAACAAAGAAATGAGTTGATGAACACAAGCTCAGTTAACACTACACTCGGTATACACTACACTCCGTTATACCAATTGTTAGAATAATTGAGAGGGGGGTGAATCAATTATCCAGTGTCCCAAAACAAAATGTATAATCGAAAACAAATTCTTCAACTTCTACTACTCAGTAAACATAAAATACTTTCACTTTGTGCTTTTACCGATTGTCAGTTTAAAACTTATAGTAGTTATTGTGTTCATGTATCCGATGGGTTATGAAATGAACCATGATTTTGCATTGAAATCTATTAATGCACTGCTTGCATTACCAAAAGATCCCATTGCCACTAGGTTCAGAGTATATGAAGAGGCCAAATCTAGAATCTCAATAGGTATAGAGATCGGTAAAATGTCTAGAAAGGCAAAGAAGATGAAGAAAGATCTCACTGCTAGATTTGGAGATGTGTCTGAAACACTTGAGGAGACACCGATTGAACAAGAAACCGAAGGTTAGTTACAGTTGGCTGACAAACCATATGATAGTGAGGAGACTGAGTCAGACGAAGAAGAAGACCCCACACCGATTCCTCCATCGGAAATTCTTATGAAGAAGCAATTACCAGTACAAGAAGGTATGAAGACAAGATCATCTACTGCAGCTTCACCACCCGAGAAGAAAGAAGCAGAGAAAGTAACAAAACTAAGGGCAGCTACACTGACAAGGAAATATATCAAGAGAAAGAACAAGGTTGTAGCTGAAGCACCAAAGAAAAGGAGAAAACTGGTAAGAAGTAAAGAAGATCTTGAGTAGACAGAGACTGAAGATAACGTCAATCAATTCAAGGTGGTCAGTAACAAGGTAAAAATAATAGATGAAATTATTGAAGACATAATTGAGAATGGAGACCTTGCTGATCCAGGGATAGACAGATTTGACAAAATGTCAAATGAAGATCAAACTAAGATAGAAGAGGCTATCATCCAAATGATGATAAAATTGAGGAAAGTTCCAATGGAATTTGCCTGTGCCTTACCGAAGAAGTTGGATGACAAGATCACTGAAAAATGGGCTATTGCACTAGACACCGAGAAAAGAAAGAGAGAACGATCTCTAGTTCGGGCAGCCCCACATCTAAGCTATGGAGAACTTAGTGAGTACATGACCAAATACCAAGCAAGATTTATGATCAAGAACCGAGCCATGATGATAATGGATGAAAATGTGGCAGATGTGGATACCACAAGTGATTCTTTATGGAAATCAATTTTTAAGGCCGAAGAAAAAGCTGAGCAAGAAGCATTCTTAAACTTGTCTAAGAAGAGAAAAAATTCCAAAGATAAAGGTATTTGTATTGATGAGGGAACAACAAAGAAATCAAAGAACACCGGTATATTAGTTACCGAGGTAATTGATATCACCAAGCAAAAGGAAGAAATAAGTATTTCACAGGATGCACCGGATAAAGTAGAAATTCAACTGGAAAAGAAAATCGATGACGATGTACTCATTGAGGACATCACAAATGGTGATCTTGATGACAAAGAAGATGAAGATGTGAATATTGCACCTAATCAAGATGAAGTACTAGACACTAAATGTCTATTTACATCACTACCAGGTGAACTTCCTGTACTTGCAGAAGTAGTCGAAATTCTCTCACAAGTACAACCCGATGGCTCAGACCCCAAGAAAAACAAAGACATCATAGGGGATCAAGACATTGAGAAACCTGCAGAGATAGATGAGCCTACACAAACAGAGGCACCTTCCACTGAGATAAAGGTAACATATGAGACCAAGGAAACCGAGGTGATCTCACTTGACACCACATTCAAGTCTCCCACTCCATCAACCGAGACTACAACTACCGAGGAGTAGAAGAAGGAAGAATGTGTGTTAACCGGGAAGGATACTTCGAAATCTTGAGACAAAACTATTACTGTTATTGAGAAGAAATCACCTCTAGCACCGGAGAAGAAGAAGAAAAAGAAAGGAAAAGGGTCGGTCACCCTAGATGAAGTGATAATTATTCCTGAGTGTGACCTGAGGACCCTAAGCCCCAAAGAATTGAGTAAATATGGGAAATTATGTTCAAGAAAGGCAGCTCAAGAGAAGTTGAAGCAAGAACACAAACGGAAAGAAATCTTAACAGATGTGAGGGATATCCTACAATAGGTAGTACCTAAGGTGAATATTGATGAGGATACTCCTATCATAGATCAACTTGCTACACTTGCCGAGAAGATCAATGCCCTGGACATTGATGCAGATAAACGGATTGAAGAAAGGCCAGAATCCAGAATACAGCATAAACTGGCAGAGAAAATAAGCCTACAAGTGGCATTGAAGAAGGTCAAATTATCTAAGGTAATCACCGAGATAAAATCTATCACCCAGACAATTTGTCAATATTTATTGAAGCTTTGTACTATAGACACCTTCACTGTTCAAGTCAGTGAGAAGATCAAAGGATTGGAAGCAGAAATAAAGTTAAGTACAAATGCAGCTATAATCGAGCCTAATGCTTTCTTAAAGCACATTCACCGAGTTCAGGAACTCCGGCGGTTATTAGCAGATTTGAAGAAACAAGAAGAGCACATAACAGATCAGGTTACTGAGTTACAGACAGAACTCCTGCCATACCTGAAAATTTTTGAAGCACACATTGTCAAAGTCAAACAACTCGTTGCAACACCAAAAATTTTGGTGTTAGATAACATCTTTGACATGCATGCACAAGTCAGTCTTGAGCATATTGCTCTCACCAACTTGAAAGAGGAATGGGAAAACCTCTTGGAGTCAGTGAAGAAAACCCACCAGCATCTTTTTGACAAAATGTGAGTATACTACTTAATTTTTGTATTTGGCATTACTATCAAAAAGGAGGAAAACAATGTATAAGTCATTATGCCAAATATGTACATAGATGCTACGTATACTACATATTCCTGGGAGCATGCACCAAGGGGGAGTACTTAGTACTTAGAAAAATTTTGATGTGTATATGTATATGGCAGAAATATAAGTTATATATATAAAATTTTGTCTATATACATTTGAGTTTTGATACTAATGCCAAAGGGGGAGATTGTTATCTCTATTGAGCATTTAAGGTTGTCATTAGTATCAAAGGTTATCATACTTATCGGTCGGTCACTTACATTGAGCAAATCAATAACTAGAAGCAAGACAGGCTAGTCGGTAAAGCATATACACCGAGCATCAGATAGTTTACCGAGCACTAGTAGACACCGACACCGACAGACAATGAACACCGAGCGTCGTAGTATACACTGATCAATTTATACAGTGTTTACCGAGGATCACAGAAAATGGCATAGTAATCTGAAATGGCACATATTTCTATGCAAATGGTTACAAAGGTTCATAAAATGTTTTACCAAGATCAAGGAACATTTAATGTGATGATATTCATTGAATGTAATGTATATCTTTTGTAATAGTTGATCTACGTTATTATTGTACACCGTAGATCTTAGGGTTATGACTATGTTGTGTAACCTAATTTTGTTAAAGCGGCAAAAATAGAACACAGTATATTTGTGTGTTCGCATCATTTTTCATGTGAGCTCATATATGAATCATGAAGCACTTGAAGCAATTGCCTAACTTCAAGTCTATCAGTTAACACAGCAGAATCGAGTACAGAAGAATTCAGATTAAGCAAAATCAGATAAGGCTATCGAGCAGTTCAGCGCAAAGATTCATCACAAGTGAGGTGATATTTTATCAAAACTTATAGACCTGTATCAAACAATTGAGTTGTCAATAAGCAGATAATGACCTATTGCTTTCTGACCATTATAATAGAGTTTTGGATAAAATCTCTTAGCAGAGTAGACTTAACAGTCTTATGTAAATCTCTTAACCAAGTGCACACTTCATTCGTGTTGTTAAAATCCTATAACTAGGTAGATCTAGCTGTTCTAAAAAGTCACTCCTAACAGGGTGAGATCACCAGAAGTGATCAAAACTTGTAGCCCTAATAGGAAACCTTTTCTATTTGCAGTAGTAAAGAATTTGTGGGTGTCATCCCCACTGCAGTCTTTACCTTCTAACTTGTGTCATGTGATTGTCATATTGATTTCATGTTGTTTACTTTCATAAGTTAAATAAATGATTGATACATGCAGTTAGATTCAAGTTGTTTTGGTTGGTTATTACTGTTTACAATTATCTATCTGAAAGGTTTACAAGTAAAGTTTTTAAAGGCACTGATTCACCCCTCCCCTCTCAGTACCTATCTCTCCTAATTCCAACAAATGTGACAAAGCATTTTTTACAAAATTTGTGCAACTTTCATTACTATTTGACAATTGACATTTCTATGAATATTTACATTGAAGAGTAACTGTAAGACCTTAGACCTATAGAATAATGAATTCATGTTGAATTTTAATTACGCTTTGAAGTGGGAATACAAAACAAAAAAAAACCTTCATTTCAAAAAATTATAGTGGTTTCCTTCCCTTCATTCTAAGTCGAATGCGTCAGAGATGACAAGCTGTGAAAATTCCTATAGTCATCCATAGTCTCGCGGTACATCAAGGAGAAACCATCTGCGGAGGAAATCTCTCCCAATCACCGCCCATTTCCTCTATTGTGCCATTTCTTCATCATTCAATTTCATTATAAATGGTTGTCAAACCACATTTTTGCTTGGCTGGAAGAGCTTGGGTATATCCCTTGGTCATGGGATCCCCACCCCTATTTCTACCAGGGCGACAACTTGAATGTAATCCCCTGAGAATTCTTCTTTAAAAACCTACCTTAGCAGCAATAGTATCTCCACCTTGTTGCCTCTGAGGTCTAGAAGAGAGGCCAAAAATTGGGACATAATGTCTTTATTCACTCAGCCTAGCACTATCCTCGTAGCCTCATTTGTAACCATTCCAAACTAGCATTGCCTACAAATTGAGTGCAGAATCTCATTTGCGATAGTGCCCAAGAAGGTTGCCTGCTTCTCCTCTATTGTACTTGTCAATCGGATAGGAGTATCCATCTTTAGATTCTACACTATCTACCCAAACTCTAAGAGAATTTAGAAATAAAGATGAAATTTTAAAAAGGCCTATATCAAAATTTCACTACACTATGGTTACCCAAAGAGAATTGATGAAGAAAAAAGCCAAAATCATCTATAAATAGCTTTAAAATGTTGCTCAATCTATTTATCACTAGTCGATAATAACTCTCAAACCTTTGATATCTCTCTGTAAATGTTGTCATAAATAGAAGTGTGTGCGAAATTGGGAATAACGTCATTCTATTAGTACCAAATTTGATGCCATTTGTGGATGATTGCACTTGAGAATGTCGGTGACGAGACATTTATTTAATGTCCATCACAACTTGCAACATTATCAATAGTCTTTGTAACCAGTTGTGATTGACATTTAAGGTTACTGCACAAAGTTAAGTATATAGATTAGACATATGTCTAGCTCCATTCGGCAAACTTTCTGCAGAACTTTGTATCCTTCAAAATTTCAATCTAAAATAAAATTTAAGTCATTGATCTTGGATCATCCAACAGTCAAAAATAATAATATTTTATAAACTATAATTGTGAGATGATGGTTGTTCAATATGTGTGTATGTGGCCGCAATTATCAATACCACAGTGCAGGAAGTTGGCAATAAATCAAGGCTTTATTCTCTTGAGATTTGATGTGATGTTGCCTTAATTATTACTTAATTTCCTTTTGGCATTGGCCCATCATGATGAGTATTCATAGCAAGTGGCTATTAATAGAATGTGGATCAGAAAAAAATCGCCAAAAAAAATATATACTTCGCCATAAATAACAAAAGATTAGCTAAAGAGCATGAGCTCATAATGCAGCGGTTGCTGCGAGCCCTTGTAATAGGGAGGTGCAAAGTTCAAATCCCTAGAATGACACGATGATGTATGCTGGGCACGGGAGTCGGAAGGAATCATTGTTCAGCATAAATAAATGGTTCGAACGAGATGAGAGTCGGAATGAATTGTCTTTCACCACAATTGTTCACGGGATTCGGAAGGAATCGCAGATGGAGATTGAAAGCGAAGAAGGAGGTGAATGTTGTTTCAACTGTCTAACCTCGCTTGGGCTTGGAATGCTCGCAGTCCCTGTGCCAGTCCCATGGTGGGTGTGTGTTCTTGTGCCCCTTGGGCTCGGTGTCCCGGCTAGGCTTCCATGCTCACAAGTTTTAGTTGGTGGAGTTAATTGGGGATGACGCCCCCCAAATTTGTGGCCTCACTAGTTCATAGCTCCAGTCAAAAGCGATTGTTACAGATTAAAAAAAAAAAAAAAGATTAGCTAAAAATTTCTACAATTTTCGTACGATTGAAAACACTTTGCCAATACAATTAAATATTTTTTCTTCACAATAAAAAAATTCACCAATACACTTACATATTTTTTCTTTTATAAGTAAAACATTCATCAAATACATTATTAGTTTCCCCCACAATAATGACACATTCGCCAGGAATTTATAGAATTTTCATATGATTGAAAAAAGTCACAAATAGAAATTAATTTTTGTTTCCTTTAAATTAAAAATTTTACTAACAAAATTAATATTTTCCTCCCAAAATAATGAAAGATTCACCACGATTTTACACCTTTACCCAAGGGGGTTTCTTAAAGTTATCCCTGATCCATCCTCCTTAGACCCCTTTATTAGCCCCAATGTTATTGAGTGCCTCTCCTAGATCATCAAAGATTGTAAGTGTTCCTATATTTGCCATGTCCCTTTTTCTAAAAATATCACTTACTAGTAACTTCCTATTGTCCAAAAATAGTGAGTCAGAGGTAATGGGACACATTGGGAAATATGATTTATTTAATATTTACATTGTCCTAGTAAAATTTATATCCTTTGGGCAAATATATATTTTAGTTAATATTTTAGTGGATCCAAATTAGGAGGCATTGATGACTATGAAAGTTATGATAGATTCTATGACAGGTTGTCATAGTGGAAGATATTTTCTAGTTTTGATCAAGATTCTAGCATCAACTATTTTGGAGGGAAAATTTTTAAAATATATTATTTAACTTAATTTTTGAAAAGAAGGTCATTTAGGTTTGCTTCTTTATATTTGAAGGTAATTTCAAATTTGGCGATTATCCTCGTTTGCATATTTTGACAGAGCTATGGCTTGTTTCTTCAATGGTTGATAAACCAATGGAGAAGGAGACTCTTTGAGTGTGATGTTAATGGTCTCCAAGTGATCTAAGGTCGAGAGGATGAGGGTTTCTTAGAGTAATCTCATCCAAAGGTTACCATTGTACTTAAGGATTTGGCAGTTTCAACGATTTCTAGAGTTTGCGTTTGTCGGTATGATTTTTGCAGTTTTTAGAGTTTTTATTTGGTCTTGTTAGAAAAATGATGTCTTAACCTTGTATTTACAAAGGGTTACTATTCATAGTAAGTTTACATTTAAGCCTAGATTGGTCCAAAATTTCAGATTGGCCAAATAAGTGTCGATAGATTTTCGTTGCAAGATTATGTCTAGATTTGAGGATATTAAAGTTTCTATTTTTTAAAGTTTTGAAGTCAATTCTAATGGACTTAGAGGTTCCAAAATGGATTGAAAGTGGTTGTAACTAGAGTAGCAAGTTATAACTTGACAAAGCACTTCACGAGCTTTCTAATGCTTTAAATTATTTGTCAATCGAACTCCTGAATCAAAAGTTATGGCCTCTAGAAGTTGAGTCACCTGAAATGGGAATAATAAAAACGTGTTAGACACATAAATGAGTTGTAAAAGGGAGTTACACATGTTGGTGTGTGTGTGTGTGTTTTGCCACATCATAGGTTATCTTGGATTGGAGATAAAACAGGTGCCACTTTTGGGTGGTTTTAGCTCATGATTTTGTACTATCGTTTGATAGTTTTATGTATTGCATCTCCTATATAGTATGTGTGTGAGATGGAGGTTGTGTAAGAGTCTTATAGCGTTTGAGTTACCTATGATTCTCTGGTTGGTGGTACTCTTATGACAAGTTTGTTAAGCTACAAGTATATTGTATTATGTTGTATAATTCTGAATAATATTTTAGGTGGCATTTGGAGTGTGGGGCTTTTCTCCCGCAAGAGTTTTCCCCACATAATCACCGTTATGGTATGCATGATATTTATGTTTATTTTTGTTGAGTTTCTATAATTGTTGCAATGATCTGGAAAATTTTGCACAACCCTTGTCTCAAGGTTAGTATAGGAAGTTGTTTTGCTATCCTAACTTCCTTTCAAGTGGTATTAGAGTCTAATAACCTTTGGTTTCAGTTGTGGGTTGTTGGATTTTTTGAACAAATCCAAATTTAAGTGGGAGCTTGTGTAGAAGATATCATATGATCTTGTTGCAAGAATTTTCATATGGTAAGTTTGTTAGAGAGAATGTAGATGGGGAAGTTTTCTAGAAATAATTTTGAAATTGGAAGTCAAAGAGAGGATTTGTTAATAGATTGAGATTTGTGGGATGCTATCAATGAACATGTTTTTGGACCTATAGATCCTACTACAACTACTCATTATGATGTTATGGGGCATAAAGCCAAGGGTCTAATCAGATTGCGTTTGGAAAACTTTGTTTTAATCGATGTTCATGAAGAGTCCTTTGCAAAGAAGCTATGGAAGAAACTTGTTGAGATGTATCAAGCCAAATCTTTTGTGAACAAGATTTTCTTGGGGAAGAAACTATATTCGTTGAGAGTGGAAGAGGGTGGATGAATTACAGGCCACCTAGAAGCATTAAATATATTGTTGGCTCAATGGGCATTTACGAGGAGAATAAATGTCAAATCTTCCTTTGTTCTTTGTCAAATTTATGGAATTCTCGTGTTATGGCTATCAGCAATACTTCTATTATTTTCAAGGTTGAAGATATGTTGGGTTCTTTACTTTTTGAAGAGATGAGGAAGGTATACATCAATCCTAAGGAGGCACTAAGTGTTCATGGAAGACCTAAGGAAAAAGGCAAGATGAATGAGAAGCGTAATAAATCCAAATCCAAGGGCGGTTCAAAAATGAGGTCCTTCTAAGATGCATAAACAGTTTGAATGGATGCAGAGATCAAACAAATTGATGATCTTATTGGCTCCCACTCAAACACCTCTAGATGTGAGAATAGTATCTTTCATGAGCACTTCAAGAATATTTTGATAAAGATTTCAGAAGATTTAAATGACAAAGACACCATTGACCTTGGCAGTGACATTCATCCACCATACGACTAATTTGTTATGTAGACTTATTCTAATGTAACATCTTTTTATTCGTGAATTTAGCTTATAATATTTATAACTGTGGGTGAATGACATTGTGACCGAACTTACAGATAGCATAGATAGCATTTTTCATCCATTTTTGCAACTCTATTTATTAGTCATTTTTGGCTCTGGTAAAATCATAACCTTGATAGGGTTGGGATCCTGGCTTGACTAGCGAGAGCTTCCTATGGTAAAGCACGAGGTCACGAGGTCCAATCTCCCCCAGCCCTAATGATGATGTGTCACACCAGCGTCACCAGTCATGTTAAAAAGTTTATTAGGCACACTGCAGATTATATTATAAGGGGTATTATACCCCTACAGTCTAGAAAACATAATCTTGATGAACAATTCAAGGTGCTATGAAATATAGTTGCCACTAAACTTACACTCCCAAATTCTAACAGACTCTGATTTTGAAAACTGCCAATGCAAAACGTTAATCAATAGCTTTTTTTAAGCAAAAAGAGTTTTCACTAATCTTGTTGCTAGAAACAAGAAACAAGAAACTAGACAGCAACGACAACGTGACGAGAAACAGAATATCTAAAAGTTGCGCATAAGAAACGAATATTTATATATGGAGATGTCTTTTATGAAGGGATGGATATGTGTTCCTTAGGAACTCAGTATATAAAAACCAGAGGAGTTATATGATTTTACAAATCAGAAAGGTTCATCAAATTCACCCTTAAGCTTCTCTACAGACAGACAATCTAAATCCAATTCATTGCCACTGCAACCCTGGTGGCACACGAGCGTCCCACTTTCATATGCATTGGATGTCAGCGTCTGAAGATGACTTCCATCCAATTCAGACACAGAAATATCTCCATAAGGATGGTAATGGTGGGGCAGAGAAACAGATTCCACCGATACCCCGTTATAACTGGCTATCTTTATATTAAAAATTAAGTAAATTTTAATTTTGCAAATTTGCAACGGGGAGAAACGAAATATTTCTGGAAGAAACACACGTTTCTGCGTTGAAACGTTTCGAACGCGTTGAAACGCGCAACGGGAGCAAAACGTTGCGTTTCTGGCAACACAGCTGTCAACACTATTTTCTTATTTTCTTAGATCTACTAAAAAATGCGGGCAGCACGGGTAAAGACCCCATGACGAGAAAAAACTTAGGTTCCTCGGCCCAAAGAAACTACAGCTACTCAAAAAATAACATCCTAAAAGCTGAGATTCATCAACCTGATTAAGTATATTGATAAAATCCTAGAACAAGCAATCACCAAGCAATACATCCTGCCGGTGCATCTTAAGGGACAGAAATCTTGTTCATTTTCTTGTTATTACCGGTTCCCTCTTGTTTATTTTCTTGTTACAAGTTTACAACCTCTATCTTCCATACATTTCAAATTTCAACCATGGAGGCAAAGTAGAAACATTTAGCAGAGTTGAATACATGGAAAGGCTTGCATGCTAGGAAACAACTAATGGAACTAGGCCAGATTTTGGAGTGGCTCAACGGCCCCCAGATCCAATCCTATGTTCATTCTCTTGAAAACTTATCAAAAATAAAATTCCTGTCTAGGGTGCATTCCCCCAGAGCATGATAAGATCGTGTAGATTCTCAAAACAAGAGCCACTACAGCTACTTGATTTATTCAATAAGAAGTTATTGAAATAAAAAAGATTTTGTCATGCCATGCAAATTGCATAGTAATAATATGTTAAAAATAGTTTTATTTAAACTGAAACAGGAACAAAAAATTCATGATAACAAGGTTCCAAGCTTGAACAGTGCAAGCAAGACATTAGCAAAATCACCACAAAGTAACTTTCTACGACATAGGCTCACAAAAATACAGTTTGAAAAGAGACAAAATGTTGCCAAGGATCCTTCGGCTTGGTACAAAACCAGAAAATGTGTTTTTGAATAACTCAGCCTTGTTCCCTGCCACATACTTGGGGCAAGTATTGCTTATATGTTAATTTTTTACCCTAACAACAATCTCTAGTAAATGAGACACCAAGTAAAGAGTGTCTTTCCAGCTCTCTGGGGGATTGCATATATGTTTCATCTGTTCATCCACATTTTAAGCGATTGACACAAGTTCTACTGCAATTAGGTTTATCTTTAATAGCATAAGTCTGCATTTATACAAGTTATTCATACACCACACCAAACGTGTAATGCTTTAAAAGTTAAACAAGGTTCAAGAGTTCCACTACTTATATTTGCACCACCTAGAAACAGTGGAGATTTGTTTAGTTAAGGTCATTCTCCAACATAAATCTTTGAATTTCCTATAAAGCGATAAATTATGTGTTGAGCTCAAAAGAAGTTTAGAGCACCAATGAAAAATCCAATCCCTAAAGACATGAAAAATTGTTTTCTGAGTTTTAGTTATTTTGGAGAAACACCGTAGACATTATTTTCATTGGCTTTTCAGATGCTTTGAAGTTCAAACAATGAAAATGCCTTGAATGTTAACCAGAGAATCTAATACAGACTTGAAGCTTCAAAATAACCCATGACTCTAGTAATAGAGACATCTAGCCTCTATAAAGTTCCTAAGATGATTACTTAAGGCTTCAAAAAAGAGCTCTGATAATTTGGTTGAAAGTTTTGTGAATGTGAAGTCCAACAGTCATGATCTCTATTTGAAGAGTGGATGTAGCCATTTATGGTGAACCATTATAAAACTGTGTTTTGTGTTTTGCCTTTGAATCTCTAATTCTGTTTCAAATTTCTTTTCCTAGGATGCTCTTTTATTTTAACAATTGGCGTCACAATTGTGGTGTTCAATTAGGTGGTGAGAGAGATTCAAGTTTGAGTAGTAGCGATGTTGTTTAAAGAAGGAAAATCAAAAAGTTCAACGGCCAAAACTATCAGTTATGGAATATGCGGATGGAGGACTATTTGTATCTAGAAGACTTGTGGCAACCATTATATGGTACAACAAAAAACCAGCAGCCATGACGGATGAAGATTGAGATATTCTAGATAGGAAAGCACTTGGAGCCATTCAGTTGTGCTTATCCCCTTCTGTAGAGTTTAACACATCCGAGGCAACCACTACTGCTGATTTGATGAGCGCATTGGGTTAGTTGTATGAAAAGCCCTCAATATCGAATAAGGTAATTTTAGCATCGAAAGAAATTACAACCAATGTTGAGGTGCTTGATTCGGGAGTATTATTTCACGCCACCCTTGTAAAGAGTTTTTTGAAAATTTGCAAATTGATGACTTCTGTAAGGTTTCTCTTGGGAATAATAATTCTTATGATGTTACCGGCAAAGGGATGTTAGATATGTTCCTCAGCTGAAACAGAATTTGATTTAAGCCGGACATTTGGGTTCTCAAAGTTGTGAAATTACTTTTGAATCCAATAGATAGAAAGTTCAAAAGGGGACCTTGGTAATTGCTCGGGGTAGCAAAATAGGCACCTTGTATGTAGTAGAGGGTCACGCTAAAGTGGGAGTTGTTCTACAACAAAAGGTAGTGGAGCCTATTGAGGAGGTCATTTCTGAGGTCTCTACTGTTAAAGATTATCCAGAGGTCAATTGGGTAAAGTCGAGCCCGTAGCTTGATCATGTCTTGGGAAAGCCTAATAATAGAGTGAAGTCTGTGTTGAAGAGACCCAGTCGTATTGGAAAAGGTTTGAATGCTTTTATTTTTATTGTTAAGATTTTAGAGGCTTCTGAGCAAAAGGAGGTGTGCAACGGGCTCCATCAAAGCAATGTTAATCCTTTTTTCAATGAATTATCCTCCATTATTTGTCATGTCTGCCACCACAAAGAAGCACCTGCCCCTGTTGATAGAAACTCATTTGCCAATAATAATCTTCCATTAGACAATGGAGACAGCAGAGGAAAGAAGACACTGAAAGGAAAGATAAAATGGATGAAATTGCAGCAAAACAAAGGATGCGTGAATAGGAACTCGAGGAAAAGGAAAGGCTATGAAAGGAGGCTCTGAAGGAGGATCCAAGGATTACAAGACAGTGCAATCTCCAGGCATTATTGTACGGGTGTAAAAACCTGGGCGGTGTGAGGTACCTACAGATTTTGATGGAGCAGAAGTTTTTGACGCGAGAGAGGAGAATCGCGGGGTACAGAGCTCTTGAAGAAAGTTAAAAAGGGAAACTGTGCCTTGACTCATTTCCTTGTCCGACCTGTTTAATCTTGATTCATAGAAATGAAATCGAATTCAAACATATTGGAGGGCAAGTTGCAAGGAAAGAGCCTGCTGGAGATTTCTCGGCTGGACTATATTTTGGCTCTGTTGGTGAATCCCAAACGACAAGATCTGCGAACTATGTTGGGCTTGGCTTTGATTGTGACAAAGAGTTTGCAGATTTTGAAGATTTTGACCACGGTCGTGGCCATACTGGTTACCTTTGTCTTTTTCTTCATGTGGAAGACGCGAGGATCTAATACGCAGAAACAATCGGTCAAACCGATGCCGCTTGTGAAAATGAAGAGACTTGCAGAGCTAAGAGCAAATTGAAACCTTGATAGGGAGATGCGTAGAAAGATGGAATATTACAAAAGGAATGAAAGTGATGTGTTCAAGTTCTCGGATATTGGGTTAATGACGAACGCTATCAGTTTGTCTCCAAATTCCTCATGTCTTGTAATGACGACTGAGATTCTCAGAGGGATGTTGTAAAGGGGTTCTGAGCTTCTTAAGGAGGTCCCTTGGTTTGGTTTTGACGAAATTCATTACTAAGAAACACAAGGAGCGCAGCATTGTGTGGGAAGAAAAATGGATTTGTAAATTACAACATTGTGACATTGTCTACACCGATTTCAGGTTGTTAAAGTTTTCGAACCAGAATACTGTAAATATAATAAACAGAAAACCAGAAGAGCGTATGAACAGATGACACGGTTATTTATCCTGGAAAACCCTCCTATTTGAGGGAAAAACCAGCCACACCCGAAAAGTAGATCCTTTTATTGAGTTCTCAAAATACAATACAAGGTTTCTAACTTATGATTGAAGACATTAACCTTTCAATCAAAAGCCTCAAAGCTAAATAGTTGATCATGTACAGACCATACATATAATAAAGATCATACACTTGAATATAACATCATCATGAACTATGCATAAAAGCACTCAAATAGCTCACAATACATAAGCAACTGGATTGCTCTCCCAGCACACAAGCTACTTCTCAACACCCAAAATATACAAGCACCCTTACAGCTCTCATATTCACAAGCTACTCACGATACACACCCACACAGGTTGCTCTAGATATACACATGAAGAGAAATATTCACGATACTCAGCAAAACAATGAAGCTGCTCACAAAATAATGATATCTCCTATTTTTTTAAGAGCCGCACAGAAGTCATCAACCATAAAATGAATACACGGCAATCAAATCTAATAATAGTTGCTTGCCCACAATAAGTCTTGGAGCGGTTACAAAACAACACCACTGATAGAAAGGTGACTCGACACATATAATAAGTGTGTGAACCATCGAAAACCATTGAGCTTTCGTCTTAACCGACAGCAATAGCATTAATAAAAATGTGACCAAAGAAAACAACCGATGCCCAGAGAAGTCATAACAGTGCCAACTCATGATGCCAAGTAAGAAAGAATGACAACAAGGCAGAGAGGGATGACTGGGATTATGAATGAATGAAGAGTTTTACTAATATCCACGAGACCAAACGGCCTAAGGGACTACAGAACACAGCCCTAAGCTACATCCATTTTCTTTTTCATGTCCGCTCTCCTGCTGTGGATCTTAACAATCAAACTGGCAGTCCGATTAACCCTATCCACCTTCAAATAAGCTTTGTATGTCGCTGGCCTTTGATTTGTTAGCGTATTGTGCCCGGATGTTGTCATATGCTGTGCAATCAATGAGAAAGTATCTTTCAGTCTCAATCGCCCCTGTCTTGCAGAACTTGCAAGTCTTCTCTTCCCATTCCTCTTTGGGCCTTTTCCATCTACCAGTCTCGAGATGATGCAAACCTGTCCTTAACTGAGCCAATAATATCCTAGCTTTCCCCTTAATAGCTGCCCTTAGCTAAGTTTTATCATCATGTTCCTGGCTGGGGTTGAACATCTTAATTTAGTGCTCCTTTTTCCATCCCATGTGATTAGTCCACGTGGCAGTCTGAAATTTACTTAAGTCAAACTTTTTTATTTCCACATTGGTATTAGGACAATCTTGGAACTTAATGTTCCACCTACTCAACTATTTGATGTTTTGTTTCATCCAAGTTTTCTTTCTACAGACTAATTCCTCCATCACAATTTTGGGCCAGCGTTGGTTATCCATACTTTCATTTTTTTCTAAATAACTTAACAACCGGGTTATTGCTGCCACCTCTATTGGAAAACTACCCACCTCCGCTAATAGAACTTCATATGAAGCCACGATGGACGAAGCCACTAATAGAACTTCATATGAAGCCATGATGGACGAAGTCACATGTACACGAAGCCTTCAATGCACATAACTTGTTGTGAAAAAGAAAATAATAATGAGGACAAACAGATCTCTATCGCAGCTTTAACTTCAACACTCCCTCTTAGCAAGAGATATCTTCAGTTTGTCATCTCATGAAAAGTGCACATAGCTGCAACAAAAAATAATGTCAACACAAGAAATCTCATCATAGAATTTCTTAATAAAAATTGTTATCTCAGCATAACAATATTCACCATAGCTCCTCTTAGAGGGTGAAACAAAGAAACAACAATAATCACCATAGCTACTCCTATAGGGTCAATCAAAATCACAAAATAAGTCATGGAGTCACACACATGACTTCCACCATGGCTACTCCCAAAGGGTGGAACAAGGGCTTTCACCTCAAACTTCTCCCAGAGAAGAATGCATTACCACCTTGCCTACTCACAAAGGGTGGTTCCACCATACCTACTCGCAGAGGGTGGTACAAGGGATTTCACCTCAAACTTTTCTCGTAAAGAACTCATTAACAAGAGATTTCGAACTTCTCTCGCACAGAAGAACTCATTAACAAGGGATTGCACCTCGAACTTCTCCCTCACGAAGAAGAACTTATTAACAAGTCTTCATAACAGGATAAATTTGAATACTGAGACTCCCTCTTAATAGGGACAACATACTCAAGCTTTGATAATCACAATACAAGAAATTGACTCCAATATTTGTCCAACAATAAGCTTTAGCAATCACACTGCTACACGAGCTTGTTGATCATCTGCAAAAGGTCTTGGCACTCATCCTATGCCACACAAGCTCACTCTGAATCTCATATCCTCCTCTTAGAATAAATTGATCACAAGATAATCTGAATAGGTACTTCAAGAGCTACAATCTCTCATCATCCTTGTGCTCCTCAATTCATCCTGAAAGCATTTTAGAGAGATTAGTAATAGAATCAAACAGACTAATGCTAGAGGCATACATGATTCACTACTCTCAATGTTATTGCATGAATTAAATATATACAATTCATGATCAATATTCAAAGATACAAACATAAAATACTTATCTCTTCATAGTTTAATCTTCCTCACAATACGCCACTAGATCTTTCACCATCACATAATTATAGTGCAGGCAGAGAATACAAATCCAAACCCCAGCACAGAAGCCTCAATAACTGAGATTAAAACACTTGTAGCGAATCATAGAACAACGTATCCAACACCTATTGAACATCGTGATTTTTCTAGAATCCAAATGTTCTATTCTAGTTCGGATCGTTTCCTTAAACCTGGCTCTGATACCATGTTAAAATTTTCGAACCAGACTATTGTAGATACAATAAACAGAAAACCAGAAGAACATATGAACAAATGACACGGTTATTTATTCTGGAAAACCCTCCTACTCGAGGGAAAAACCCATCCACACCTGAAAAGTAGATCCTTTTATTGAGTTCTCAAAATACAATACAAAGATTTCTCACTTATGATTGAAGACAATAACCTTTCAATCAAAAGTCTCACTGCTAAATAGTTGATCATGTACAGATCATACATATAATAAAAATCTTACACTTGAATATAACATCATCATGAACTATGCATAAAAGCACTGAGATAGCTCACAATACATGAGCAACTGGATTGCTCTCCCAGCACATAAGCTACTTCTCAGCACCCAAAAAATACAAGCACCCTTGCAGCTCTCACATTCACAAGCTGCTCACAATACATACCCATACAGGCTGCTCTAGATATACTCATACAGAGAAATATTCATGATACTCAGCAAAACGATGAAGCTGCTCACAAAATAGTGATAAATCCTATTTTTTAAGAGCCGTATAAAAGTCATCACCCGTAAAATGAATACACGGCAATCAAATCTAATAACAGTTGCTTGCCCACGATAAGTCTTGGAGCGGTTACAAAACATCACCGTTGATAGAAAGGTGACTCGACACATATAATAAGTGAGTGAACCATCGAAAACCGTTGAGCTTTCGTCTTAACCGACAGCGATAGCATTAATAAAAATGTGACCAAAGAAAACAACTGATGCCGAGAGAAGACATAACGGTGCCAAGTCACGATGCCAAGTAAGAAAGAATGACAACAAGGCAGCGAGCGATGACTGGGATTATGAAGCCACGACGGACGAAGTCACATGTACACGAAGCCTTCAACGCACATAACTTGCTGTGAAAAAGAAAATAACAATGAGGACAAACAGATCTCTATCGCAGCTATAACTTTAACACAGGCCAACTCCACTTCAGCATTATGTGTTTCCTTTTGGTGGTTTAGGTTTGTATCTTGTGGTGGATGAGAGGGGACAGTTTAGGTAATTTAAACTCTATTTCAAAGGGTTGATCAATAGTGAGCATTTAGGAAATGATCAGTGGGAAGTTCTTGCGAGAGTGAGAAGTGCCATTTATGATCAAGTTGAAATTGATGGTTACAGGAGAATAGTGGATGAGGCTTTCATGGGTTGTCCTCTGAATGTACTTGGAGAAGATTTGCAAAACAGAAATATTCAAGAAGCTTTGAGAGTCTGCCAATTGGTAAATGCTTCATTGCTCTACAGATATTGCAGAGTCTCAGGTGAGACTATCAGTGATAAAGACAAGTGTGGGAAATGTGAAGGGAACAAAGATAATTTTGACAAGAGAATTGTTGATTACGACTTGACATGGAGAAGACTCATGCAGAGCATTTGCGAACAGGATTTGGAGACGCTGAAGTCTTACAAAGCTTCTCCGGTCTTGATTGCAACGTGAAATTACGACCAAAAACAAGAGGATATCTTTGTTTGTAGAGATGTGCATTGGACTTCAAGTTGCTCAATCTGTCCATTTCATTGATGTCTTTCCATATTCAAAAAGCTAAAAAATTGTATAAATATCACTGCAAATTGGATGTATTGTATGAATCAAAGAAGTGAATAAAGTTATTGACCTGCTTGAAGAGTGGATGTAGCCATTTATGGTGAACCACTATAAAACTGTGTTTTGTGTTTTGGCACCGAATCTCTAATTCTGTTTCAAATTCTTTTTTTGGTATGCTCTTTTATTAATATAAAGAACTATGGCTTTTCTTTTAATATCAATAATTTTCAGCCCACCTCTTTTTGTAGGAATAATTTATGTGCACCATGCCATGTAGCAAAAGCCTAAATGGCACCATGGGAATCGGTCTTCAAAAAATCTGTCAGCGGCATTTCAAGCCTATACCAAGCAGTCATGTATAAGGTCAACAAAAAAAGCAATAGGCATGCATTGCAGCAAGGACTTCAGAGTATATCTGAAATGTGGTTGTGAAAGACAAACTCGGCGATCCAATATGAAATGTGGTTGTGAAAGACAAACGCAGTGATCCATTAAAATTTAAAAATAACATAATTCCAAAGCTTCAGATTAAGAAGCTTGAAATGCAAAGGGAATGCTCAAAAGATTTTCTTTTCTTGACAAAATCCAAGCCTGCTCATAGAGAAGAAGCCAAAGGGGTAAGGGCAGGCAACTTTGTTAGTAAAATTACATTTAGTGCCATTAAATACTAGAGCATGAGTCTGCAGATAATGTCAAGGCACTCCATGGCCACTGAGATATATGTACCTTCATCCACAAATGCAATGAAAGAACTAAATGTAAAATGTCTGTTATTAGGCTGAGAACCTGTACTCTAGGCAAGAAAATGCCTTTGACAACTCAAGTTAAAAAAATTCAGCTAGAAGTCAGCTTTCAGCCATAATCTAGACATATTATGCTAGTCAGCCTTGTCTATTAGAGTAGAAGAGGATAGAACAGTCAAATTGTGCTCATTGAAAGTAATAGACGCCAAGGCCTCTGAAAATAAGGTCTGAACAAGCCAAACAGAAATTGAATTAGAGAGATTTGACCCTTTTGACATAAGAAGAATAAAGGATCGTTCTCTACCATCATAAGGTTCTCAAATAAACTAAAATGGTCATCCAAGCTGTTTCCTTGACTTCATAAAGAAAAAGAGTTTTGTCTAAAATAAAACATCTGATAAATTATATATGACATGAAAATATGCAGGCATAGAGCAAAGATCTTGGAAATAATCAAAAGTGTTATGTAGCTCCAGCAGGCAATAAACTTAAAATCTCAGACTTGAAAAATACTCTTTGTTATCCCAGGTTTCTGGGACAGGAGATGGGGACAGGAAACAGGTTTCCCGGACAGATCTTTTTTTCTCGCAGCAGAGAATGGCAGTGGGAACAGCTATATAAAAAATAGGGAAAATTTTAAATATATAGGAAAATTATAAATATTCATATGAAAACATGGATAAAGCATGCTTATATAAATTATAGAACCTTAAAATATAATGTTTGTGTTAAATAATTTAACTTTAGAGTTCACACGAGAATAGAAGTCAAAGAAATTATCAAAACTCAAACATTAATTTTATAGGACAGCCAAAAGACAGGTTTCCAGAATTTTTGCTGGAAACTTGTCCCACAGTAACACTGAAAATACATTAAGTTTTCCTATTCAATAAAAATTACTTAATGACTGATTCTGTAGGGTTTCTTGATAATCTTTAAGATGATCTGGATCCATGAAACCTAGCTGGCTTTATAAAATTCAATGGGAAAGCCATCCAAGCCTAGTGCTTTGTCATTCATCCTTTGATTCAAGGTATTATCCAGTTCATCAAGAGAGGAGCAGTCAGAGGCCATCCATTAAGTCTTTATGAGATTGCATAGGACAACGCCATAACAAGTCTACAAGATTCATTCACAGTTATTAGAGATCTTGGGTTTGAAAGACAAGATTGTAATGTTTGAAGTTTTTGACCAAGGCATTAACATAATTGACCGTGTTGTCTTGTATGTTGATGTGTTTATGTATCCAAATGGAACAATCTCTAACATCAATAGGAAAATGATGTTGATGTTGATGTTGAGGTTAATTTCAAAATTTGTCATCATTTTCACTGAGATTATATGTAATAATATCTATTATTAACAAAGAAAACATAAAGTGCTCATTGTTGAAGTCTGTGCCAACAGTAACCCTATACCTAAGAGGATATGGGCCATCACAAATAAGAATATTGACCTATGTTCATAGTTAGAGGCGCTAATACATGTGAAATAGGACAAGCTCTAAAGATGCCTCTTCAAATTGTTTTGATGTCCTATACTAACATGTATTATGCTACAATGAAAATAAAAAGGACGAGGTCTCCTCTCTATAGCATATAGGTGACAACCAAGATTTTCATTGTACTGAAAACAAATAACACAAGAAAGGAAGCATCTATCGTTTGGAGGTGGTTTGCTCAATTTTCATGTGAGCGACATTAGTATCACATAATGAAGGGTTTGCACCATAAGCATGTTTGGAAGAATCGGATAGAATTTGTCAATCCTTGATGGAAGATACACACTGTGCAAATAGTGCAAACATAATAATCTGTCGTTCTGTTGTATGGTTACTCCCAAAAGTAGCCAGTTTATATCTATGTAGTGTTGTAAAAAATTTACAGTAGGTTTAGACCTACTTTGGTGAATGTGCCTAATTTATGCCTGATTGTACTCAATATTGGGGCCATTTAGTTAAACTTGGTTCACTCCCCTATTCATGACCTTTTCCATAGCTTGTTTCGCTACGACTAGGGCATTGGGCGCCCCTATCTGGGCAATTAGAGCTCAACTTTTAAAGAATGAAAGTCGACTTTGCAAATAGCAGGAATTTACCTTCCATTGTCGTCCTTCCTCGAAAATTAATTTTTAAAAGATGTAAGTTGCATATAAAATTAAATACAACTCCCTCTCTCATTATAAAAATCTAATCTCTCCTACATCTAGCAAAGTTCAAATAAGATTCCTATCATTCAATCAATCACTTCAAGAAAAGATCTGCATTCAAGGAGCAAGGCATTCAAGCATACAAGTTTGTTACAGAAATCATGATCAACTACATTGTGTTTCTTCATGTTGAAAGCATGCATTAACATGTTGCGGGACTTCACTCCATCACATCAAACCTCGTGTGAGATCCCATGCAAAGGGTTTCGTACTTGAGGTAATATTTGTCAATTCAGCATTTCATTACTGGTTTAGCCTCTGTCTTTTCAAGGATATGCACTCTTTCTCATCATAATAGTGATTATGGAGGTGGGAACACCAACACGGAGTTTGACTTAGGCAAGCCCCTATATAGCACAACTCTTTTTCCCTGTTTTTTGTGTGTCCAAGTTCAGATCTGACAACGAAAAGTATAGTGCAGAGCAGATAGTTACAGGTTGCAACAAACATCAAAGAGGTGAAAAACCCTGGACTATTTCACCAGGTGCCCATGTTCTACTGTTTTGGGTTGGATTTCTGGAAGACAGTGTTTCAGAGCCTCCTAATTGCATTCTTGCTCACCTTCTTCAGTTGTGGACACCTTTCGACTAGCGCACCCAGCACCCATGTCCAACAATTAATTTGCTCCAGACTTCAGATCCAAGTTCCTCTCTGTTTTTGTTATTATTTATATATTTGTTGTCTATTACTGAAATCAATCATTTTGTCATCATTAACCCGAGACCTCATATACACACTTCACAATCTGATTTCTTTTGCAACAAAGGAACATAACCTTAGTGCTCAGCTATCCTCTAAGGACTGTAGCTGAGCCTATTTGTGTTCCAATGATTAGACAAAGGGAATTTGAGATATTTATTTTTCATTGATAGGCCTAGGATCGCATTTCCCTCCACATCAATCTATGGCATGCTTCAAGGCATGTCTCGTGAAAAACCAAGGGAGCAGACGAAATCCTCCCAAGATATCAACCAAACTAGAATTAAATCACTACTATGTGAATGAAGAGAGCGGATCAGATAGGCTTCTCATGCTGCAATATAATAAACACTAGGAGAGCATCTTGAGGTTGATTTAGAAGATATAAATGGTGAAGATGTCAATGATCTGGTTCCCAATCTTCATCCAGCATAGAGTACCTGTTCTGTAGAATTGTTCTAATGTAAAATCTTTTCATTGCCAAATTCTTAAGATGTAGTTTCATATTTTATAGTACCATATCCCGTTTGTAGAATCTGTAACTAAGTCAATGTTATTTTGGAATTGGCAAATTCATAATTTCAAAATAGTTTTTAATGTTTCAAGCTGTTATGATTTATAATTTCTAAAACTATTACACCCCAAAGGGTTAGTAGACTCTGATCTTGAAAACTGCATATCCAAGCCCATGCCTACACCCTAGTAAATTGAGGCCTCTTGAAGTGCAAGCATAAATTAAAAAAATTGTTAGTTCTCAGGCATTTATTTCTAGGCTGAATAATAATCCTTAGAAACCTGGGAGTCAACTGAAGAATGATACAATTACAACCTCAAAGTGATTCTTAAAAAACTTTAGTTTTCAAGTTATAATTTTAGAAATTGTGAACTGGAGTTTTGCAACAAGCTCCAGAAGTTCAAGGCATAAAGACTAGTTAAAATACAGTTGTTCCTGTCAACAATGAATTTCACTTCGTATATTAAATAATAGAATAAATCATAAACATATACTTCACTCTGTAGAAGTTATAACCTTCTCATGACTTACACCTATGCAATGCATATTAGCAATTGCCTTTTCTATACGCATCTTCTGACAATAATTCATCATACCTTTCTTCATCTGCATGATGATTACAATTCCTAAAGTACATTTAAAGCTGAAATTCAATAAGACGTTGGTATTTTAGATTTCTCAACTAGCATTGTTGTGTCCCCTAGCTCCAACTCGGCCACTTGTGAAATTCTTTCTGACTCTTCCTTGTCAAAAAATGACACAATCTCTTCTAGAGTTTTGCCTTTTGTCTCGGGTATGTAGATATATACAAACCCTGCACAGAGGAGTGAGACAACAGCAAAGAGGAAGAATGTTCCGGCTATGGTGATTGAATGAGAGAGACTTAAGAAAGTCATAGAGATTATTCCACTTGCAACTCTGTTTACTATCACACCCAGACTAGCTGCTTGTGCCCGGAATCTCAATGGGAATATCTCTGACAACAAAACCCAACATATTGGCCCTAATCCAATGGAGAAAAATGCCACATTGGAGCACACTGCCAACATAGCCAAAAAAGCAAATCCTTGGTGGCTTTCTGACGTGTTTTCTATCAAGGAAAAACCTGATGCTAATGCTATTAAAGATACACTCATCCCAAGGGCGCTTAGCAGCAACAATGGCCTCCTTCCAACTCTATCTATCAAGAATGTAGCTACCAAGATAAATCCAGTTTTAAAAAAACCTACTGCAACAGTAGCACCAAGAAGTCCTGCTTGACTCTGAATTCCAGATGCTTTGAAAACCACTGGACTGTAATAAACTATTGCATCAATGCCTGATGCTTGCTGGAAGAACTGAATCCCTAAAACTATGATGAGCATCCTCTGCAACGGAGGAGTGGGCCATAAAAGTTCTCTCCAAACTCCTTCCCCGTGATGTTTCTTTTGGAGAATTTGCGGATACGGTACATCTAAATTTTCATCTTGTTCCCCCAATTTCTCAACAATATCATTAGATTCATTACCTCCAACATCTGCAGCTTCTATAATTTCTGCCAGTCTCGCATCTGCCTCACCTTGATCATCTGAGGTCCTTGCCAGTACAGAAGCAGCTTCCTCAATCCTATTTTGCATAACAAGCCATCTAGGGGACTCTGGCATACCAAGGACACCTAATGCAAGGAAAACTGATGGAACCAATCCCACACCAAGCATCAACCTCCAGCTTATATGAGCTGGTAATCCAGAGAGAACATAATTGGAAATATAACCAAGAAGAATTCCGAGATTGATAAAAATCTCAGGAAGGGATGTAAGTGCCCCTCGGCTTGATGCAGGGGAAACCTCTGCTGTGTATACTGGGGCAATCATTAGCCCAAATCCAACCCCAATCCCACCAAGAAACCTGCCGACCATCAAAATGAAAAAGGAGGGAGCTAAACCCATTATACCTGCACCTACCATGCATATGAGACCTGTCAAAGCCATAGTCCATCTTCTTCCTATGGCATCTGAGGTCCTACCTGCAGCTGCAGCTCCTAGAAGAGAAACTATGCTCAAAGATCCAATAAGTATCTCTGTTTGTTCCTCCTTTATGTGCAAATCCTCTTGAATAAATATAATCGCTCCACTCATAACTCCAGCATCTGCACAGCATCAGAAGATGCGTCGAATTTGTCAGCTTTAGGAATTCTCAAATCACCTACCAATTGAAACAAGCATATGGCAGAGCATGAGTGTCAATTGCCTTTATGTATATTATGAAATCAACAAGAAGTAAATGAAAAGAAAAAAGGGGTTACTTCTTTGTTCCTATTCCAAGTATGTACAAGATTGAAACACTCAAGCATAACCAAACGAACAACTTACATAATCTAGTGAGCTTGCTTCCTAAGCAGCTAAGTTATGCATCTTGCCTTCCAAGCAGTTAGGTATAACTACATACCATATATTAAAAATAATCTACAACTGAGGAATATGTTTTTAGATTGTTCTGAAGTTGAAAGCAACTAATATGCAAATATTATGGCTAAACAAGAGTATATTCATGTCTGTTGCTCCATACTCCATAGAACCTACAGCATCTGCCAAGGGCAATAATGAGAATCTTCATTTCCATTAAGAGTGGCTCCTTCAAGGCTACAAAGTGAAGTGAACATAAGCTTCCAGGCCCAATTACTCATCAAATAAATGATAGGTTTAATTTCTTTGGAGTAGTGTACTCTACACTGGTACTCGTTAAATTCATCTATTTGAGTGACGCTACAAAGGCAAATGGCTTAATCGCTAGACAACTTGGGTTTAAAAATACACTCTAAGCCTACCCACATATCCTGATGAGTCATCCCCTTATTCTACGCTCCAAAACTTATTTCAAAATCTTCAGTCCATGTACCTGGAAGCATCTAAAGTTTCTACGTGACTAAGCTAGATAGAAGAAGAAGAAGAAGAACATCTATAAGTAAAATGATCTAAGCTTAATTTCATTTTCACTCACAATCCCCTGAGCAGTGCAGATCTTGATATCAAAACACTGCTACGAAAAGAGATGTTCAACAAGCATTTTGTCTTTCTGCTAAAGAAGTCTACATTTTGTAGAGATGTTCAACAAGCATTTTGTCTTTGTGCTACAGAAGTCTGCATTTTCTTGAATAGGGTCAAATAAAATTATTGAGGTTTAAAATGGGTGTTGCGGCCAGTTTCAGGCAGGGCCCTCAATCCGGGCTGCTCTCATTCCAATGTGTAACTGTGAAGGTGGCTTAATAGCCCCATTTTTCAATCTATATTCGCCCATCTCCATAGAGTGCACTTTCAACATTCAAAAAGAAAAACTAATGAAATTTTCACACTTGGGTATTTGTCTACTACTTCTGTGTTAATGCAGCTGGCATTCACAGTGCAAAGACCAACTATCTCACTTAAAAAGGGCTTTACAAATCCGAAATGAAAAATCGATAATCTATCTTAACTTTGAAAACAAATTAGCATGGTCCATACGTACATACCATAGCCAAGCACAATAGAATTCATGGATGCCATAATTGCACAGGCAAGCACATATCTGTTCATGGGCTTCTTCCCGCCAGAAGATATTGAATGATTATTGACTAGTTCATATTTCCCAGTAGGAAGCTTCAAATCATTACTAGTATCAGCATCTTTCTTGCTTCCCCAGCCCATCATTATAATTTCTTCTCAGCACAATAGTTTGGTTAGATCTATCTGTAAGTGCTTCTACGTTTCCCTTTTCATAGGCTCGCCATTGTCAGATCTACTTTGTTGTTTCGGACAATGCATCTTCTTGACAAAGTCTAAGTATATAAATTGACCGCATTCAGAAATCAACGAGAAGCCACGAGGAACGTGTGAATTTTTTAAGTCAAGAATAATGATATAAAACAAGATTAACCAGTTACGCGTTTTAAAAAAAAAAAAAACAGCTTTTTAGCCTAATGGAATTTTATTAAAAGAAATGATTTTTAAGTCAGCTTGATATTTAAGTAATATAATGCAGACGAGGTAGTTTGTAGAATGTGTAAGCGAGTTTATTTTACAAATTATGTATTATTTTTATTTTTTTTTCTTTTTTTATTTCTTATTTGGAAGATAATGATATTAACCATATAAGATAGATGTATTTGAGGGACATATGGCATATGACAATAAATTAAAATAAATTATATTTCTTTTTGCTTTTTTTAATTCTTATTTGGAAGATAATGATATTAACCATACAAGATAGATGTATTTAAGAGACATATGGCATGTGACAATAAATTAAAATAAATTATATTTCTTTTTATTTCAAGATTGTTTTTCAATTATAAATAAGATGAACGCAAAAATCAAATTTTTAAGTTAAAATACTGTAGAAATTAAGTCTCTAATTTAACATTGATAGCAAGCATCTCTCAAAAGAAAGTTGAATGTGATAAAAAAAATTCTTAATTTTTTATTAAATTAAGTGGGGAAGTGTTTCAACCCATTACAATTCATAATTAAAATAATAATAAAAAGACATAAAGATAGAGTCAATAGAAACTACAAAATAGACAAAGTCTAAAATCAATATATACAAAAAGTACTTTAAATTTGCGAACAAGAAAATTTTATTAATTGTGATCTTTGAAGATAATAATAAATTTTGTTAATGGCTTTAATCTCATAGTAAAAACTTTTAAAAATAAAATGATTATTGATTTTACATTTCATCAAATAATTCAAATAAATATAATACATTTCAGAATTATAACAAACTACTAAAATAAAATATTCTAAATTATTATAATATTATTAAATAACTCATAGTAAAAAGCAATAAAATTTTAAAAATAGATTTCATTTAAAATCTTATTTAAACATATCTTCATTTTACTTTTAAAAAATATTATATAAAAAAATGTTCACATATTTTCCTAATAGAGGAGAAATCATAACTGTCGACCAAACTAATGCAATTTAAGAGGTCAACCACTTACATTAGATTATCTCAATAAAATAATGGGAGCATCAAACATCAATCTCAAGCTAATGCAAGTTGCATTTACATGACTTATATATGACTTTTTTCCTTAAGAAAATGGTTTATTTTTGGCATGGAAAGATTGTGAGGAAAAGTTTGCATTTTTTTTTAATGTTGTTTAATGAATTATTTTGAGATTCTTCTAGCGTATCTTTGTTGATGTTTTTTAAAGTAGTGATAAAGTTGAAATATTTCTTTAATAGTTGTTGTTTTTATATATTTTTAAAGATTAGTTTTGTCGTTTTGTTTATTTATTTTTAAGTTAAATTTGTAAATATAGAAATACTTTTAGATTTTTATATAAAAAATTTAAAATGGATTTAAGTTAAGTATTTTCTTTACTTCTTTCAATTTGTATGGATTATTTTTTTCCTATTTCTCTCAATCCTATTCTTTAGCACCTTTTTGTTAAACCCTCCTCTGCTCACTTTCCAACTTACATCTTGGTCTCTTTCGAGACCTCTCGTTCAAGGCAAAGTATTAGTGGTCATAAATATAACCCTAACCCTATCCCAAACTCTAATCTAAGCCCTAACCCTAACCCTAAACATTATATAAAACCTAGCACTAACCATAATTCTAACTATGACCCTAACTGATAACCCAAACCATAATCCTAACTCTAACCATAATTCTAACTATGACCCTAACTGATAACCCAAACCATAATCCTAACTCTAACCATAACCATAACCTAAACCTAAACTCCAATTATTTCTCTAACCTAAGAATGACTCTAAGCCTAACTATATCACTAATCCAAAACCTAACCAACACCCTAACCATGATGTAAATTGTAACCTTGACCCCAAACCCTAACCCTCACCCTAGCCATACCCAAAATCCTATCCCTAACCATTATGTAAACCCTAATTATAACCATAATATCAATCATATCCCTAAACACTAACCAAAATCGTAACCCTAATCCTAGGCCTAAACATTATGTAAAGGCTAATACTCACCATAATTCCAACCATAACCCTAGCTTTTATTCCAACCCTAACCCTAATTCTAACTGTACAATATGCAAAAGGAGGTCATGTAAAATGGCTAATTTCCCCAATTCATATGGCACATTGGAATACAAAACCACCTCAAGAGAAGTATGATTAACACCATTTGAAAGATGACAACGCAATATCTATGCTTGAAGGGTTTTTATTCTTTTGTTGCTTAGAATTGAGAAAGAGAGGGATGATATTGATATGCAAAAGACTAAATAAGAACAAGGACCTAATCTAAACCAACTAAGAAAATTGATAAAAAAGGGAATGGAGAGGAATTTGAATGTACCTAGAAATGAAATAGGAGAAGTGAGTTTCCAGATCCGAATTCTCAATTGTTAGAATAATGGAATGGCCTGTAACTACATATATGGGCCCTAAAGATTGTAATCTAACTTTCTACCAAATTTGAGCTGAAAATTCCAAGGATGGACTGAAACTTGTCACGTACCTAGGGACAGATCGCCAATGTCATTTTGTACCCAACAACTTTGACTTAAACTTTATTGGTCTCTTCGACTATGTTTGATCTTTCAGATTCCCATCTGATGGCTCCTTAACATGTTCCTACACAAAAAAAATGGGAAAAAAGGTTGGCTAAAGGGGTTTGTCATAGTCAAACCCCTATTTATGAGTCAACCTAAAAAATGAAAGGAAATTGCATGAGGAAAGATGGAATAGAAACGAGATCTGCTTTGTAAATCACCTTATACATTAATGATGCAATGTCTCTTTGGATGTGATCACAAATGTTGATGCAATAGCATGACCTAAAAGGAAATCATGAAGGCCCTATTTGGTTGCGGGAATTAGGAAATCTTGGATTTGATCAAATGTTGGAAATGGTCAAATCATGGATTTGATAATCCGGTTTTTCATTTCCAGATTATAGTTTGGACCATTTGGTTGACCCGGAATGAGGGAGAAGATACATTTCCTCTGTTTGGTTCCACATTTTGAAACTGGAATTGGAATTTGAGTATGATTTTTATTTTTTGAATTGTTTTAATATTTTTTAATATAATAATTTATTTTTTCATTTATTATTTTTTATATAGAAAAATATTTAAAAAATTAAAATGTTATAATTTTTTCAATTTTTTTAATAAGGTTAATTTTTAATTTTGTTTAATTTTATATTGAAAATCATAACGAAGTCATAAACAACAAAAAGTTCATGAGTTTATCAAAATATGTCCAATGTATCTAGAATAGCCCTTTGTTAACCACATTTACGCATATGGTCCCAACAAAGTAGTGCACAAACTACACAAAGAAGGCATCACAAAAATATGTTTCTACTTTCGCTATTGAAGCAATCTTGGCGGCACTAGCTACCTCTCGAGCCTTGCACAAGTTGCACTCATTTCCTACATTAGGTATAGATGTAGATGGGGTAGATGTAAATGTGGTTTCATTGACCCACCGAAAGTATTGACATCCATTGTTTCCTTGCAATACCAAATCTACATCAGTTCTTCCTAAAATGATTAGTTGTCACATTATTTTAAACATAAAATATAATTACATATCTAGGCCTTTTTCCTATTTGGGCAACCCCAAAATTAACGCCCAGGATTACTTGTTGTAATTAACGCCCATGATTACCTTTTTCATAGTCAAACCCTTGTTTATGAGTCAACCTAAAAAATGAAAGGAAATCGCATGAGGAAAGATGGAATAGAAATGAGATCTGCTTTTTAAATCACCTTATACCTTAATGATGCAATGTCTATTTGGATGTGATCACAAATGTTGATGCGATATAGCATGACCTAAAAGGAAATCATGAAGGCCCCATTTGGTTGCAGGAATTAGGAAATGTTGGATTTGATCAAATGTTGGAAATGGTCAAATCATGGATTTGATAATCTGGTTTTTCATTTCTGGATTATAGTTTGGACTGTTTGGTTGACCCAAAATATGAGCGAGAAGATGCATTTCCTCCATTTGGTTCCACATTTTGAAACTGGAATTGGAATTTGACTATGATTTTTTTTTTGAATTATTTTAATATTTTTTAATATAATAATTTATTTTTTCATTTATTATTTTTTATTTTATTTTATATAGAAAATTATAAAAAAAAATTAAAATGTTGTAATTTTTTAAATTTTTTTAATAAGGTTAATTTTTTATTTTGTTTAATTTTATATTGAAAATCATAACGAAGTCATAAACAACAAAAAGTTCATGAGTTTATCAAAATATGTCCAATGTATCTACTTGAAATTCTAAAAAAGTTTCAGTATCTAGAATAGCCCTTTGTTAACCACATTCACGCACAACAAGTAATCCTGGGTGTTAATTTTGGGGTTGTCCAAATAGGAAAAAGGTTTGGATATGTAATTATATTTTATGTTTAAAAATAATGTGACAACTAATCATTTTGTTTAGTTGATTATTTTTTTCATTCATACTAATTATAATTGCAATAAAAAGAAACATACTAATGTAGACAACATCTCAAATCAGTTGCCCAATAGGAGAGGGAGTAGCCAAGAAAGGGACATCTTCAACATAAGACAATAATTTTGAAATGAGACAATAAGACATCTTCAACATAAGAATAATGTTTCCAAATTATTGATAGGGGTACTTTAAGTCTTAATGGCAGAAACACAAAAACTTACGATGTTTTATATGTAGAAGGATTGAATCATAATCTGCCTACTGTAAGTCAAATGTGTGATAGAGGTTACAATTGTTTATTCTATGCAAAAGGTTCAAAAATCAGGAAAATGAATACTTGTGAATTAGTTGTAGAAGCAAGACTAATAGTGATGTATATTATTTCGGTGAGGTCAATGGGCGAAATCGCTTTGCCATACAAAGAGAAGGGAGTTTTCTTTCATATAGAAGATTGGAACATATCAATTTTGATGTTCTTATGAAGATTAGTTCAAAAGGAATGTTAAGGGACCTGCCAAATATTAAGAATCCTCCATCTACCAATTGCAAACCATGTGATGTCAAGTCTATAAGAGGCTAACATAATAATAAGGAACCAAAGACAACCATGCAATAAAAAGTAATTACTAAGGAACCAAGGAACTAATTATAATTGCAATAAAAAGAAACATACTAATGTAGACAAAATCTCAAATCAGATTGCAACATGAGAAGGTTCAACAAGCCTACTACTTTTATTTTCATTTTTATTATGAATGTATAATTTATTATTTAATATTTCTTTTGTGGTGGTGGAGAGGGTGTTACATTTCTCCATTGTCCTTACAATTCCTCTCATTACTTCTTCTCCACTTCAAACAATTGGGAGTTCCCGAGAAAGACGATATGTTCTAAGTCTACACCCTTTTTGAGCCAGGAAGGATAGTGATTTCTTTATCTGCATCTTTGATTTCCCTCGAATCAAGTACTGCCTGCATGATCATTTGCAACTAATGTGCTTATTGGTTGTGGTCACTTCCTACGTAGCTAATTTCTTCTCTTATATCTCCATTGTCTTGCATGCTTTGTCCTAATTTCTAGACTTGAATCAAGGGACATCGAAGTCGTGGATCGAACACCTCTATACTTCCTGGCCCGAAAAGGGAATAGTACAATACAATCATCTTACCCGAGCACTCCAAATAGTTTGAAGCGATGACAAAATAATGAGAGGAATTGTAAGGATGATGGAGAATAATTCTTAAACTTATAACTAAACTATCATTTAAGAAAAATATTTACCCTTAAACTACAAGAGAATAAGAGATGTGACATAAATGCAAAGTTTGATAAGAGCACCAGGTTTTGCAATGATGCAATAAAAGGGATAGTCAAGGTACATTAAGAAGATGGTCATAATCATTAGGTGCATGTCTGATATGAAGCATCATAAATGGTAGAACAATGCAATAGTATGAAGAAATACATCAATGACAACTTACCGCTTATGCATTCACATGATCCAAACATGAAAGGAGTAGTTTCAAAAGGCAGTAGTGATCATGTTGCAAGATAGAGTGCAATGCAGCATTGTAAAGTACGGTTGGTAGGGTATTCAAACTAAGGTAGTAGAAATCAAGATTATAAAGATAAAAGAGAGAATTCACAAAAGGCATCATCCATATGGAAGCATTCTTATCAATTGTAGACCATTCCAAGATTCAATATCCCCCTTTTAGGAAAGATTTTTATAATGACAGAAGAGGAAGTTATAGTGTACATAAAGGAGCTAGAGTTCATCCTATAGAATTTGGAGAGAGCCCAAAGTTTGGAGGGATCCCAAAGTCTTTTTCATCATTTCCTTGTTGAAATTAACTATCCTTTTTAGATTCCCACTAAGCTCATCTTTGTTAACTGTACATTTCTTTATGCATACCCTGTTGTATCAATTCTTGTTTGTCATACTCTATTTAATTTTCTTGATATTAAATCAAATTGGAATTGTATCAGTTCAAGAATTTCTTAGGTTTGGCATGGTATTATGTTAATACTAAATAGATTTATTTGGACTAGATCAAATGTTTTTTAGAAATGAAAGTTGACATTCAAAAGGTCATGCAATCTTAAACTAAGAAGCAATTGCCTACGGCTATGTATGGTTTTAACTGGAAAGAGCTCAATAATATTCATCTGTACAAATGAAGATGGGCCAATTGTTTGTGAGAAAATAGGGAGACAATAAAATAGCTCTGGTGGGAATACCAAAAAATGAAAATAAATGAAATAGGCAGGACAACAAGAATATGGGTAGGAAGAAATCAGAAAAATTGAAATGTGAGGATGAGGAACAAGGGATGCAGAATTAACTTACCAGAGCCACTAATATGGCATTTCATTTATTGAAACTGTGGTCCATGTCTTACTAATTACACTTGGATTGTGGATGTTGATGAACTGGGTAATGGAAATTTCTTAAACTACATGTATCTTCTAGAAGATCTAAAATTTGGCTGGCAAGTACATGTTCTCACTAAATAAATCATTTATGATTCATCTTGCATAAATGATTCTGATCAAGCCAAATTAGACTTCGTGAGTCAAAGAGCCTGAATTTTCATATGGTGCATTGTTTTGTGTTGACTGCTTTGAAATAATAGTATGATGTGCTAGACAAGCAACACATTTAAAATAAAAAAACTAAATGATGGAATAAGTTATTTTTAATTATTTCCAGGACCTTTACAGGGAAGCCCAATTAGAGGGCTACAAAGTGACAGTTATAAAGAAGGCACATATATAACTCTATTTTGATAAGCCTCTTCAAGAAGTGGAGGACATGATGGTCGATATTGGGAATGATATCTACTATGATAAGCTATTGTAGAACCATCTCATTGACATGGATTCTATTATTGAGAATGGATTTGGCTATTAACATCGTGGGCCTAAATAGCAGAGAGTTCTACATTGAAATTTTGTTTGTAATTATGTAAATTGAAAATAGGATTTATGCATGTTGTATAGTAGTTATACAACTATTATTATTCTTAAGAACGAATATTTTTCAGATTCCATGACAAAGTTTTTGGAAAAAACTTTAGTAGACTAGCCAACATACACCTATTGTTGAAAAGTTAAAATCTTCTACAATATTTTTTCCAAAAGCTTTGTTCTCACATTTTATTTTTCATTTAACAAAATAATAATAAAATCCTTTTTTTTTTTCGAGACCAATGGATCAGTGATGGAGTTTTCATGGTCATAATTAAAAAAATGAACAACAAAAAGAAAACACTAATTGGCTTCAGAGAGAGCCTCTATTCTATTAATCTTTTATTTGGTAGTGTGGAGTTACACCAAAAAATACTTAATGCATTTTTCATATTATAGAGAAAACATAGACTATCAACCTTGTCAAGAATCTGAGGGTACTCAACATAATGGAGATATTGGTGTAAAATAAATTGAAACTAGAGATTTTTTAAAATTCTAAAAATTTGGCAAGCACAAAATGACACTTTTCAATTGATTTAACTTCAACAAGTGAGAAGAAAAACGGAGCAACAAGATCACCATAAAGTTCAAATGGAAGGCTCAACACAGCTGGAGGATGAAACAAACAGGGTATGCTTGCTTCTCATCCTTTTAACAAGTACCCATACAAAAACAATGAACATTAGGGACCATACAAACCTTGCCTCATCTAACTACATCAAAATCCCTAGTGGTGAAGATCTAACAGGGAGAAGATTATGTCAAGTAAGAGAGATAAAAATTCTAACAAAGACGATTGTGTGAATGAGCACTGTAATCTCAATCATAAGCATGCCCCTAGACTAATTATTTACAGAAAATGATTAAATTGGATACCCATATTTCATATTGAATTTAAGCATGGAAACCTAAACCTTCTATTTAAGATATAGATACCTTGTAATCTATACAGTTAAAGATACTGCAAGAATCTATAGGCATTTTATGAGCTCAGTGAGTCAATACAATTGAAATATAGTACTAGAACCATATTTTATCTAAAAGCCAGAGATGTTCGATATACTTGAAGAAACACAGTTCAAAACTTGCAATGTAGAGTATGAATGTTTGTATTAGAAGCGCAATTATATGTCTTCTAGATATATAAATACAACACAATTTCATAGAAGTCTAATGCTCTATGGAAAAAAGATATCCAATTTGATTTCCTAGAGAAAAAGACCTCAAAATTTATGCTTGCATTTAACGAGCACCATGTTTTATGATTGATTCAATATGGGCCTATCACTCAATGAACTATTGGAAAACTTTGTCGATATTGGTGTCATTGTTGACAATCAACCTTGTTGACAATTTGAGGGTATTGTTTTGCTAGGCTTGGAAGTACTCTACATTAATGAGTTTTCCATCTTTGATGAACTTGTATAGTATGTTGATTAACTATATGTTAAATAGAAATTTCCTCCCCCCTCCCCTCAAAAGATGCTACAATGTTGAATTCCCCTTTAGATAAGATTGAAATATAGTTGGCTTTTGCAAACCAAACTTGCATTTCAGCTATATAATAGTTCTTATATTTTTCCACGTGAATGAATGTGACACTAAAAATATGAAATTAATCTTGTATACATAAGAATAAAAACTCGGTTGGTAATATTTACAAATGTTCCAAGTAATTTTGAAGCCACTAATGGGGGGGGTACAAATAGATCAAAGCTATTGCCTAAGATAACAAATGAATCCTTCACTAGATTGATTTTTGGGGCCGCAAATAGATATTCATCAGTTTAGGTATGCCGCATCTACTAATTTGATATCTTCTAGTAAGAAGATATCTAGTGCTTTTAACTGTGTTATTACAAATGAAACTCTAGTTATTTTTTAGTCACAACCCACTAACAATATATGAAATGATTTTCATTATGATAAGGATTGAGAAAAGGTACAATGTATTACAAAAGACTAGGATCACTTTCTACATCTAGTGTCTTGATTAATTGATCACTTGGATGATACTTGATGATCTCGTTCTATCTCTAAATTTGAGTCTCACGAGTGTGATAATATTATTTTATGTTGGTTGGGATCATTGAATGTTATTGTACATGGTTGTAATCTCCCTAGGTTCTTTAGAAGCTATTTCATATGGTCACTAGTACAAGGATTTTGGTTGTGTAAGGATTTTCTAAAGAGAGAATAAGATATCTATAAGAGGATGCATTGAAAAGGGTTACTCTACCTAGGTGTGAACTAATAATATAAGTCATTAGACATCAATAGATTTGGTTGATTTGAGGCAAATTAACCCTTATAGGAGTAAGCCTTGCTATTTTGGTTCTTATCACCATTAGGTGATAGCCTAGATGATGCTTGTTGGTAGATAAGTCTACTAATTGGCTTTTCTTGGTGGTGGTGGAGTGTCACTTGGGAACATGTGGATTGGGCATTTGTGATCATGTCATATTCGACAATGGAAAGGGATTTTTTAAATAATCAAATTATTTCCATACATCATAGTTCCAACAAAATGCTAGTAGACAATGGTTTCTTGAAATTAGTAGTTCATTAGCAATAGGATCACCATTCGATTTGGCTACAAATATTATTGCATCCAAGATTTTAATTTTTTGAGCCCATGATGGTGCTCCATGAATCAACAAATTAACACTTTTTCATTAATCTTATAAATTTCTAGAGCTCAGATTCTATTTTATTCAATCAAAAACAATATACAAATGGTGTGTTCCTACCATTTTCTAGATACAACTTTTGGTAGATTACTGACCTTAAAATAGATAACCCAACCAGATTTGATTGATAGGGTACTTCTAGAGTTTCCTTACCAAATCCCCCAACAAGGTATCTTGCAATCCTAGAACTGTCCTATGATGCAATCTACAACATAAAAATTCATTCAAATACACTTCATAAAATGTTAGAAACTCCATATAATCAAATCTACTCTAATAATCCATGGTTGATTAAAGAGACTTTGTATGCTATGCTGAAAAGATCTAATAAGACATCTATACTCCTAGATAGAAGATGGGGAAGAAAAAAATCCAACAACAAAATGGTGGTGTGAAGACACACCATTAAGTAAAAAAAATGCAAGCCAATATCCAATTGAAGCTTCATGTATCCTGGTCATAACATATCGACCAGCAAAGTTCCCATAATAAATGTAATACACCAAGGAGTAACATCAGAAATATGGATTGTAAGTTGAAATCATGAACAACATATATGTACTCTCAAAACTGTCCATTTTGAATTCTTCGTGAACACATGTATATAAGATGCCAAGCAAAAAATTAGGTGTTAGAGCAATGTACAAAATTTGTACAAGCTGGAGTACTTTTTTAAAAAACTACTCCAGCTTGCAGTTTTTGTGAATTGCTACAAAAAGTTAAGCCTCTCTATATGAAATACACAAAATTTATTTCTGAACTGGTATAGTAATGTCAAAAACTACATCTTCTCTATATATGGAAACAAAATTGTAAATTACCTATATTTCTTATTATCACAACAGTAAATTGTAAATTACAAAAAGAATCTATACACACTAAAGAACGGATTTCCACAAAAGTATTTGCAACATTTTACAACCCTATCAAGTAAAGCTATCATAAAGAATGCAAACCAACAAACATGATATGAGGAATCTAGTGGCACTAAATACCTTAAGAGCTTTGAATCAACAACAGATACAATATCAATACAAAGATTCTTCATAAAATAGACCTCCTACGATTCATACAAATATGATTTTCCTTCATAAGTGAATCCCTAGACAACAAGTTAGTATCTCTATGTAGGAGATTGGCTCAAGAGACAAACCCTTGTCACCAATTACAAGTGTCCACATATAGCAATTTAATTTATAGTCAGCCTTTCCAAGAATATGGTGTAGAAAATCAATCAAATCAACTTTGCATGTTCATAGACCAATTTTAATAGATCAACATTAATATTTTTCATAGTCAAGATGTGATTTGCAAGAAAAAGATCTATACATTCCTTAATGGAGAATCTACCTTCGATTTTTAAATTTGGTGCCAAGAAAAAGGGATGAGATCCTTCATTAGACACATAAGTCATTCACATACCATAACAGGTACAAGTCAGCATCTTAAATTCATTTTTAATCTCATGTAACTCATTTGTAGGTCTATAGCACACACAACAATAGCCTTCCCACATGGCAATATGTATCAACTTCAAGTCAACCTTAAGAAGTGACAACAATCAATGTTCGCCCATCTCTAGATATAAGAATGAAATGGAATTGTGCAAGAGAATTGGCCAATATTTATACCCACAACTTCAAAATACACCTTATGAACATATGCAGTCACCAATTAAATATGCATGGACCCCTTAAACTCCAATAAGCACAAAGTTACTACCAATTCACAAAGGAAAGGTGTCTACATTATCAAACTTGCATTACAACCAAAGAAATGAAGAAAATACACATTTCACAACCCCTAAGGCATGACCAAATACATGTACACAAGACTTGGAAACTTGCACAACTAACTACCAAGGGTGTGGAGTTTGACCAAGCAAATTGTTAGGATTAACAAGGCAGAAATAACAATTATGTGCAAATATAACTAATATCAAAAAATAAAAAACCACACAGAATAGAACACAAGACACACAGATTTAACATGGTTCACCCAATCCCTGGGCTACGTCCACCAACAACGAGTCCAATATTATTATTATCCAGTGATTACAACCTGATTACAATCCATAATCCCTTACAGCCCAATTCTGTCGCAAGTACTAAAATCATACATCATGAAAATCCCTAACCCTAAGCCATATTATACAATATTTTTCCCGCTTTAGGGTTAGAATGAGTTATAAGTAGTCGGCCCAAATAATCGAAAAAAGTAGTCGGCCTCAAAAAAAATTTCCTCGGAGGCTGCGCCCCCGAACCCCTGCTCTTGGGGGCTTCCGCCCCCAAACCCCCGCTCGGGGCCTGGCCCGGCCCCGAACCCCGGTGAGGTCGGGAGGAAAAGTGTACAGTACTTTCCTGATTAGTCACCACAAGCTAACACAAATATAACACTAGAGTGCAAGGAGGCTTCAACAGACTAGGTAATACATATATAGTCATCAACAAAATATGAATTAGAAATTAATATGGATAAGGAACCACATGTGTCACCACTATGAAAGATGAGTTCCCTGATTCTTCCTATGAATTGCAACAATATCATCATGGCCTTTCACATTCAAACAAGGTGAGCTTCTCTTTGAACAACATCTTTCTCAATCACTTTCATACCAAACCTATTTCTTTCTAACTCTTAGTAAATGCATTGGATGACATGGTGGCTGTGAAGTTTAACAGGGTTAACATCATTAGCACAATGGAAATCATCAAATTTATCATAGTTAAAAAGGCCCAAGGGAAGAATAGCAAATACAATAGTCATCATGATTCTTGGAGACTAAATTGAATAAAAACTATACCCAATGCATGAAAGACCACAATGCATGTATGTCACTAAGTCTATGACATACTAGCTACTTGAAAAAACCTCTCATTAAGCAGGTGGTATGAAATAATTTGCATGGAGTGCTAAGACAACTTTCAAGGCCTTGTGGAAGTATTGGCTTACTGTCTCTCCGGAGTGGCCAAAGTTTTGGGCAATCTTATGATTCCTTAGATTGTGGCCAAGGGTGTGGAGGAACATGACTAGTTGTTCTTCTAACATTATGTTCATTATATCTATAAGGCTTCCTTTCTGCCTTAGAATATTGGCTAGCTGAAAGAAGGCTATTGCACTCATGCAAATTTTCTCGTGGCAATGTACCTCATTGGAATGAATAATGTGTTTATAAAAAATAGTTCCATCACTTCTTTCCTTACACATTTTTTTCCTACCTTCTTGTGCAAACCCCACTTTGGCTACTCCAATGACAACAAGAACAACTGTGAGAATACGAGCTGTTGTGGTTTTCCTACAAATGCATCCTTGAATGTTTATATTGTTGGTAAGATCCATCAATGACCTGAAAAGTACACGGTGAAGAAGGTTTGAGATATAAAATCATCACTCATAGGCAGCAAGAGGTCAAGCCAAGAAAAAAAATGCAACAACGCGATTTTGATCCATGTACTGTGTCTGTTACATGTACTTATTGACACAACTATTTGTATATGTATTCCTAACTGGTTATTATCTATAGGTGTTGAATTTGTTAGTATTGTTGCATTGGGAAATGAGTGAAAGTGATCTTGGTCAATAGTGATTTGGGCATACCGTGTGATCATAAGTGGAGCATATATAGTTTTTATATCATACTACTCCAGCTAGCACAATTTATGTAAATTGCTCCCAACAACTACTTAGTGCTTGGCATCATATATACATGTGTTCATGAACAAGATCTTAACCCAACATTAACAATAGATACTTATGAAGGAGATCATAACCCCACCATATATACACTCACTATTTTTCATCTGATATGTCTTCTATGATCAAATAAGCACATAAACAATAAGACTACATATTGGTGTTCATAATCATCATGATTAATAATAACTTAGTTATATGCATATATATGCATATTATATATGCACATATAGATATATATAGCTATGTAATAAGTTCTGATTAATCATGATATGTAATAATCTTGTTGATAAAAAATTCATAACATAAAACTAAACAAACCTACTTTACTAGCCAAATTAAGTCCTTCCTGGATTTACTTGCCAAGATTGGAGTTTTGATGAATAATTTTATAAAGATGGGTTTTGATGAACAAATTGTCATAATTATGGGGTTTTCTTGTAAATTTCTACCAAGTTCTCTTATAGCCATTGAGCTTTGACATCCATCCACTATAGGTTCTGTTTACCAAAGTAGTTTCGATTCTTGTCTTGTAAATTTGAATTGAATAAGTAGGCTCTTGGTTTGAGGTTTGAAATCTGAAGATTTCCATACTATTTTTTGTGTTTGGTTGATCATAAAATTTTGAAGTTTAGGGGTTATATACACTACAAACTACCCTACCACCGCAAATAGTTATATACAAAATGCGCAACTCTTTTTGTACAAATGGCAATTGTATTCCTGTTTAAAAACAATAGAAATATAACTACTTTAAATAATGCAGAGGAAGTGACTTTTTTTTAATTAAAACAACCCAAAAAATGTTGCAGAGTAGGGCAACCAAAATGAACAGATCCATGAGTGTAAACAAGACCAATGAATTAATTGTTTGTCAGAGTTTTCATTTCAAAATTTACTATTTCTAACAAGTGAAGCAGTGTGGTAAAAGAGAGCCCACTAAATTATTTTTTTAGACGGTTTTAGAAAAACTAAGAAGCATGGCTAAGTGGTCTTTGATGGAATGGAGAGAGAGAGAGGCTAGAAATGGTTCAAGAAACAGTGAAGTGGTGAATAGTATATAACCCTACTCATTGAAATTTCAAAATCCAAACAAAACCCTACTTGAGCTTTTGTTCATCAAAACCCATCTCATCTATGAAAAACATGGACTGTGAAAAGCATAATAAAATCTTGCATACCTTGTGTTGATGATAGAAACAAATAGTGTGTCCTGAGAGCTGTTCACATTCCTTCAAACACAACAAATAGTGTGTCCCAAGAGCCATTCACATTCCTTCAAACACAACTCAAACAGTATCAAACATAGTATGGCCTCCTTCAAATGTATCTCAAACAATATCGAACACAGTACGACCTTCGCAATATGCTCTGCTTTGCATATACCACGCAGGGAAAGTGAAAATAATTCCCTAGGCGAACCCCAAAAAAAATTTATTCGCATGCGGACCCAACAGGTTTTAAAAATGGGGATTGATAAAAGTGGAATTTAGCCCTCAAATCCCAATCCACCTTTCCAAGTGGAAGATGTAAATGCTCATTTTGGGCCGAAATGAGCATCCCTATTCTATTTTCATTTTGCACACCCAAAAAAAGGATTCAACCAAATTGGTACAAGAAAATGCCAATTCTAGGCTAATTCCAGCAACCAAATGGGGTCGAAAGGAATGTCTTGAATTATGGATATTGTAGTTTTCCAAGAATTCTTGATGAAGAACAAAGAATGCTTTGAAAGATGGAAGACTTGGATGCTCAATTATAGAAGAGATCTTCAACTCTAATTACTTGATTGATCATGAATGATTGAAAACTTGATAGTGAATTCTTTCATATGATAATGGATACCAAAATGAGGAGAGATAGGGGGGTTATATACTTAATCTATCATTTTGGGGGTTAAAACTTAGGTAGGTCGACCACTGAGCTAGATCTTCTACAAATACCCTATCATAGGGCCCTGGGCCTAATTGCTAGGGAACAAATCTGTTAGGAATGGGAACACTGAGAGCGGGGGGGGGGGGGGGGGGGGTGAATCAGTGTTCACTATATATTTATCTTTTTACTTAATCTTTAAACTAGACTTAAATGATTAAGTACTGAAATGAACATCCACATAAACATGAAACATGAAATCAACACATAACACCAATATGGTTACAGGGAAACCCAAATAGGTAAAAACCTAGGTGGGAATTGACACCCACTAATATTCTGTACTAGTGTTTAGTGATCCTTGTTAGAAGATCCTTAACCCTGTTAGGAGTTGTTTTACAATGTATTAAGTATAGTAGACCTTGTTAAGGATCGGACCCTATCAGGAGTCTTTTACAATAGTCCATGTTAGGGGAGTGGACACACTATCCTAGAGCTCACTACTCAAGTGGTGAAGGCTACAAACCTTTTGACCTCAGATACACACTATATCTGTTGGATGAACTGTCACTGTGACACTGCATGTTAGATCAGTTCCTTTGATGCACTGATACTTTGACCCCTTGCAAAGCTCTAATACATCTTATAGTCTCTTCACATACTTTTTCTCTTCTTACTACAACTTTATATCAACTCTCATACTAATTACAATGGGCGCATCTTATATTTATATGCGCATACAAAATAAACAACTAGGTTGGCCCTTAAACCTATTACATACAATGCTTCCAAATGAATTGGCTTAAGCGTGTTTACAATCAAACATATATACATGTCAGCAACCTAATTACAATAGGCGCATAGCCTTTACATCATTAGAATATAGCTGCAACTCAAAATGATAACAGTCAGTTGCTTACTCTGTTCTTCACTGGCACACACTGCCTGTGCAACTTCAACTGTCTGTATCTTTCTCATACTTGCATATTTGATCATGCGCTCATAGACTAAGCATGAATATAGTCCAACCAACTTAACTTCTAGGGTGCACATCATAATTCTGCCATACGTGCGTGCGCTGATGCTCTGAGCTACAGGAACTTTGTACATTGTCCAATCTTCAACACTTAACTGATTTCTGATCTTCTCATCAAGTGTGCTGACTCCAAACTACTATATGACTTTGTTGCCATAATGAAAACATTGTATTAAGTCATATATATGAGTACAACCAACTTGCCAACAATCTCCCCCTTTGTCATTGATGGCAATAAAGGAATATGGCCAAGTTGCTAACTATCCTTAATACAAAAAAATTTGTCTTCTATACATACACTTATATCTCCCTATACATATTATGATCCATATTCTATACATAAATCCCCCTTTAACATTAATGACAAAGGTGTTTCAAAAACTATATCTACACATACTCACTAAGGGAAAACATTTGGATATGTTATCTTTAGGTTTTGGATCTCCTTCTTCCAAAATGTGATCAAAGAGTTTACTATCTGGAGATGGGTGCATAGTGCATACTGTAGCTTCTCCATCTTCTCCAAGTTAGTGCTAGGACCATGATCATATGTTACTATTGTGGCATCTATGTCCTTGATGCTCTAATTGAGTATATCTAATGAGGGCGCAAAAGCATTCCTAAGCCATGTTTGCCTTGCCCTAATCTTTGACATTTCTTTTTCTACCTTCTCAATCTTATCTATTCTCCCTTGGTATACATTATTACACATGTTTACATATGTGGATGTGTCTTTCACTGAACTCTTGACTTTCTCAATCATAGCTTTTGCCTCTCTTATTTTCTTGAAATCAGCATCAGTAAGCTTATCTTGATCCATGCATTCTGCAATGACTCTTCTTCCTTGATCTGCAAACGCTTTTAAGGATGCTTGACCAGTCTTGAGTGAGCTTAGGTCAAGTGCAAATTTGGTCATTAATTCACTCAACCTCTTCTTCAGGTACTTTTCTTCTGCAACTAGGGATGCAGATTCTTCAAGGCTTGAGAAATTCCTTTTGAAATGTGAGATGACTATTCTCACATCATCAACAGAGTGTATCTTTGACACTTTCTTGTCCTCTAGCAACAAATTGTTTAGAATGTTTACTGATTCTACTAGGAGGGGATTCCTCATCACTTGTTTTTCTTTGGCCTTTTCTATGGCTAGGATGCTGAATTTTATCAGATCTTCTTCTCTCCATGAGTCCAAACTAGATGTGTCAGGTGTCAAACTTGACAATAATGTTGCTAAGGGAGTGATGGGAGTGCTATCCATCACTTCTTTTTTGACCTTGACTAGTTCAACTGATGGTTCATTACTCTCTTCTTCTTTTTCTGTTTCTTTCTTTTCTTCTTCTTTTTCTATTTTTTCTTTTTCTTTTTCTTTCTTTTCTTCCATATTTTCTTATTCTTTCTCATCTATTATATCTTCAATCAATACTTCTTCTTGATGAGTGGGAGGTGTGTTGTTGCATAAAATTTCAGCTTCTTGTGTGCTCACAAAAGCTTCTTCAAACTTATCCAACTCGGTGTCAGTGGCCGCCATGGCCATCTCTACATTATCAATGATAATGGTGCTATCCTTGAGTGACTCTGTCATAGGTGCAAACTTATCTACCTCTGATTGTGTTTCCATTGTAGGCACTAAATCCTAAGGACCTATAGATTATACCTTGATGGTCTCTGACTCTTTGGTAACCATTGTGGGTACATGTGATGTGGGCGCAGTAGGTGGATACATGTGCCCGTCTGTGAATACTTTCTCGAATGCCTTCTCTGTCTCTTTTGTTGTTAACTCAATTTTTTTTTCCATTATGTGAAGTGTTCTTAGTTTTGTTCAAAGATGTGGCTTTACCAATTCTAACAATAGTGATTTTTCTTCTAAGGAGCATACTGGTAGACTTTCATCTAGGATCTTTTCTCTTATCCTAAGATCTTCAATGGCTTGTTTCTTCAATGACTCTAGGATATTCCAAACTTTGTCTGGAATCATTGTTTTTAGTTCCAAGACTATCCTTTTGAACTTGATCATATGCTTTATGATTATTCCATGAATCTCTAACTTGTCAATTTCATTGTATTTATCATAGAACTTCCCTACCTGATCCAGTCTTCCCTCATTTATGATTCTTGCACTCAACACTTTTAAACTAGGTCTGAAACCTACCTCAAGAGGAGTTTGAGTGTCCTTTCTGCTTCTTGTTTCTCATGAGGATGGATGACTGGTGCCAACCTATTTCTTCCTCTTTGCCATTGTCTTATACTCTGGAGGAGTAGTAGGGTCAATGGTTTCCTTGGGCGCAGAGGGAGTATCATCAGTTTTATCCTTATGTTCATCAAATTTGTCTATCTTTACCTTCTTCAACTTGGGATCATGTGATTCTACCTTTGCTGCATCTGCACTCTCTAATTTCAAAGCAATCTTTTGTTCTTTTTCTTTGTCTAGATCTTCTTGAGACACTCCATGTATTCTCAAGATCTCTGAGGTGACTTTAGCAACCTTTTTCTTTTTGTTCCGGTGCTATTAAGTTTAGCGTCTATCTCTCTTCTCTTTTCCTCATAAGTTCCCCACCTTAGCTCATTAGGGTCAGTAGGAGATAAAAGCAATACTTGAGCATATGCTTCTAAAACTTGTTCATCTACTTCATATCCAAGTAGATGAATCCACTTTGTTCTAGGTACAACTGCCTACATGCGTGTTGTATCTGTTTCAACCATAAAACAAATAGTATCCTTGTATTTCTCAACAATGTTTTCTAGAATTTTGTACCTCATTTGCATCTTGGCCCTAAAGGTCTTCAACTCCAATGTTATGTAATCTCTCAATGTACTCTCATTGGATGCCTTGTAAGATATCTGTGGCATGATTGGAATGGACTTGTCCAAATATAAATCTGATACTTTCCCAACTATATGAAGGTACATGTAAATGATCAAAGACCCAAACCTGAATATCTTGGTCTTATCATGCTTGATTTCCTTGATGTTATCAATCAACTATGCGCACAAGATCTCACACAGATTGAACTCTCCATCTTCCTTCACAAGTCTAATGGCTACTAGAATTGTGCCCGCAGACACACTATTCACCCTGTTGGTGTGTTGAAACCTATATCCAAGTATCATGGACATCAATTTGATGTCAGCTTACTCAATAGGCTCAATTCTCATCCCGTGCCTATCACTCCTTGACTTACATGTTTGCTCAACAATTTTTCTGACATCCTTTCCCAAAGGAAGGACGACGCCAGACTTAGATAGGCATGTCATCTCATATATTAGGTCACTAGTGATTCTTACTGGCACATCACCTATCCAAAATAGGTCATCATGAATTTTTCTCAGAAGTATTTTAATCCATTATGTCTCATAGAACTCATATGCCATAGCATACTCCACTATAGGGTGATCATTCCACTTCACATATTCATCCAAGAAGGTTTTGTCTCGTTTTAGCATGGTTTCCATGTGCACCCTTAATTTGTCCAATCCTACTAGTTCCTTCTTACAGTAAATGTATGCCCTAATGTCTTCGACATGCATAACACCCATAGGTGTGCAGGAGAATGCTCCCTCTAAATCATCTAAGGTAGACTTAAATGATGCTTCTTAAACACATATCTTTTATTTTCTACAACATCAAATACTATGGGAGTGGCCATCACTTGTTTTATCACTTTCCAAATGTTCTCTAAGATAATCTAAAGACTTCTGAATTAGCATGATGAACTAGGGTTTCTGCAACCTATCAAATGTACTGCTAATCACTGATAGATCAATATGCAAATCTTCACAATAACTTCTAAAGCTCTTTCTGCTCTCCAATTGCTTTGAATTCAAATGCAATGAGTAATCAAAAAGCTTTCTATGTACTTAAAGTGAAAATTCTGCCATTAATGCTCACCGCGTAAACTAGGCTGTCACTTAAAAATTTCCAACTTTTGTTCTATAAACTATCAGTATGTGCACTCTTGCGCGAAGGTTCCTTTATTCTCTAAAAGCTTAAGTTCAAAGGCACATACTTAGAGAGTGAGTATACCAGCCACACAGGGGTCTAGAGCTAAATTAGGTCCCCCTATGACCCTGAGGGCCATTCACCCAGATGTAGAGGGTGTGTCCACTGTGGATGCATCCAATACATACCCATCAACTTTGTCCTTCTTTCCTTCTGACCAAATCAGGCTTGCATCATCTGAGGCTTTTACAAAATTAACTTCTCCTTCAGAATCCAATACTAGTTCTTTGGTCTTTTTAGGGCTTTCCTGACCTTGTGTCCTTGATCTATAGAACTTTGAGATATGTCCAACCTTGTTACAAGAGTGACAAATGATTGGAGGCCTTATATTCCTTGATGCATTGACATGGGTCACCATTTTATATTGTTTAGCTGAGTGACCATTATAGTTACATATCTGACATGTAACATTCTGAGAGCTTCTTACATTTGATTGATTATGATTTCTTTGATTATGAGTCCTATTATTTTGGCTTGTCTTGCAAGTCATAGCTCTATGACCAAATTTATTGCATGAATAACGGTAACCATTGAAAGGTCTTACCTCTGTACAATTCCTTGCTATGTGTCCATGCTTGTTACATGCATAACAAGTGCAGTCTATAGTCTTGCGCTCATTCTTAGGTGGTTCAGTATGATCCTTGGTCTGACTTCTAGTCTCTTTAGCATCTGAGGTGCCTTCTAGTGCTTTCATTCTTGCTCGCATGTTATCAATCTGATTCTATGCTTCATTGTATCCAATGCAGCTAGTATCTCCTTTAGCTCTTCTTGCATATAACTGAGATTCTATTAAATCAGAACTGGTGTATAATTTATCAATGTGATTCTTAGCCTCTTTCAATTCAGATTCCAAGCTTTCCTTTTTGTTTCTTAGTTCTAAGATTTCCATGTTTTCTTGCCTCAATTCTTCATTCAGTTGAAGGTTCTCTTTGACCTGTTCATCATAGACTTCCTGATTGTTAGTCAGCTTATCATCAAATTCTTCAAGTTGTTCTTTTAAGGATTTATTTTCTTCATTCAGATTCTTGACCATTGTCCCTAGATCACTAGTAGAGCATTCTTTCAAATCTTTCCTTAGCCTTCTGATGACTAATTGAGCATCACTGAGTTTTTCCCTTAGTTTGTCAGTTTCTCTTTCAGATCTGTCTAGGTCTTCAAGAGCAGCTTCCAGATTTCTTTTTAGATGTTTCATTTCTACTTTGTCCATGATCTCCTCAAGTGGTTAAACTTCTTTGCTGAGGACCAGAGCTATGATACCAATTGTTAGGAATGGGAACACTAAGAGGGGGGGTGAATCAGTGTTCACTATATATTTATCTTTTTACTTAATCTTTAAACTGAACTTAAATGCTTAAGTATTGAAATGAACATCCACATAAACATGAAACATGAAATCAACACATAAATATTTTGTACTAGTGTTTGGTGATCCTTGTTAGAAGATCCTTAACCCTATTAGGAGTTGCTTTACAATGTACTAATTACCGTAGACCTTGTTAAGGGTCAAAATCTGTTAGGAGTCTTTTACAATAGTCCCTGTTAGGGGAGTGGACGCACTGTCCTAGAGCTCACTGCTCAAGTGGTGAAGGCTACAACCTTTTGATCTCAGATACACACTATATATGTTGGATGAACTATCACTGTGACACTACTTGTCAGATCAGTTCCTTTGATGTGCTAATACTTTGACCCCTTTCAAAGCTCTAATATATCTTATAGTCTCTTTGCATACTTCTACTCTGCTTATTACAACTTTATATCAACTCTCATACTAATTACAATGGGTGCATCTTATATTTATATGCGCATACAAAATAAACAACTAGGTCGGCCCTTAAACCTATTATATACAATGCTTCCAAATGAATTGGCTTAAGCGTGTTTATAATAAAACATATATACATGTCAGAAACCTAATTTCAATAGATGCATAGCCTTTACATCATTAGAATATAGCCACAACTCAAAATGATAATAGTCACCTACTTACTTTGTTCTTCATTGGCACACACTAGCTGTGCAACTTCAACAGCCTGTATCTTTCTCATACTTGCATATCTAATCATCCGCTCATAGAATAAGCATGAATATAGTCCAACCAACTTAACTTCTAGGGCGCACACCATAATTTTTCCATACGCACGTGCGCTAATGCTCTGAGCTGCAGGAACTCTGTACACTGTCCAGTCTTCAACACTTAACTAATTTCTGATCTTCTCATCAAGTGCACTGACTCCAAACTACTATATGATGTTGTTTCCATAATGAAAACACTATATTAAGTCATATATATCAGTACAACCAACTTTCCAACAAAATCATCAATGGCATTTTGTCCTTGGAAAAATGAGCAAAATTTTGGATTGTGGGTCTCGGTCAGTCAGCAGATGCAGGATTTCTAGGTTCAACTCATTCTAACATTGAGAGAACATGTAAAGGTCATAAATGGTATGATAGGTCCTATGAGATGAAATGAGTTATTTGATTAGAGGAAAAATAGAGGAGTGCACTTAGAAATAAGGGCTAACCTCAACTTTTAAAGAAATTGAATCAATATTGGACTTGTAATGTTAATTTGAAGGTCCAATGAGTATTAGGAGACCATAAAATCAAAGTGGGAACCCATACATACTAAAATAGGGCTAAAATGAGTAGCTAATCAAGGTTTTTTACTTTTTAGGATGATACACTAACCCTCATAGCAAGCCATAGGCAAAATCCTATCTTGAACCATTATGTAAACCCTAACTAGAACCATAATCCCAATCCTAACCCTAAATCTAACCATAATCTTAATTGTCATTATAACCCTTTAATCTTAATCATAATCCAAACCCTAACCCTAACACTAAATATTATGTAGACCTTAACACTGAACATAATTCTAATCATAACCCTAGACCCTAACCCATACCATAATCCTAACTCTAACCCTAACCCCAACTATTTCTCTAACCTAAGAATGACACTAAAACTAACTATATCACCAAACCAAACTCTAACAATGATATAAACTATAACCTCAATCCTAATCCCTAACCCTTATGTCCTATCCATTATGTAAACACTAGCCCTAATGATTAAGTAAACCTTATCCCTAACCATTATGTAAGTTGCAGTTGTATCCATAATCTCAATCCTAATCATAAACCTGAATTATAATCCTAACCAAAACTATAACCCTAACCCTAACATTAACCCAAACCCTAACCATAATTCTACCCTTAACCCTTATCTAATAATGCCACTAAAATTAACTATATTTCTAACCTAATCCTATCATAATCTTGATCATAATGTAAAACCAAACCCTAAAACTAACCCTAATTCTAATCTTGAACTTAAACCTATCATAATTTTTATTTTATCATAATTATAATCCTAACCCCAACTGCAACCCTTATTCTAACCCTAATTGTAATTCTAATCCTTGCCCTAACTTTTATGTAACCCAAAAACATAATTTTCACCTTGACGTTAAACCCTAACCATGACTAAAAACCTAACCCTAATACTAAACCCTTACTAAACCTTAACCCTAACTATAATCCTAAACCCTAACCTTAATCATAATAATAAACATTTACAAACCCTAAACAAAATGTTAACCCTAACCATGATATAAACATTAACCCTAAATGCAAACACTAGTCATAACCCTGGTCATATTAATTTATTCAAGGTGTTACGTGCACTGTGACTACTACTAGCTCATATATAATCTATGTATAAAATACATCGAGATGTATCAAAGCATTTAATTTTTTCATCATTTAACTTAAATAAAAAAATATTAAATTGAATGATAAAAAATTTAAATGCCTCAATACATCTCGACATATTTTATATATAGATTATATATGTGCTAGTTTAGTTAGCCCGATATTTTAGTAATATAACACACACAAGGTAGTGTATACAATGAGTAAGCTAGTATTTTTATACAAATTATGTAATATTTTTGTTTTTTATTCATATTTAGAAGATGATGATATTAGCAATTTTAGATAGATGTATTTCTAAGTGTAAAGTACTATAGAAACAAAGTCTCTAATTGAGCATTGATTAAGAGAAAACATCTCCCAAAAGAAGAGTTGAACGTGATAAAATGTTTTATTAGTATTTTTATTAAATTAAGCAGGGAATGCTCCTAGCCCATTACAATTCATAATTAAAAAAACCATAAAAAGGCTTGGAGATCAAGCCAATAGAAACCATAGAACAAGCAAAGTCTATAGCCAGTATATACAAAAAGTACATAAAATTTGGAGATAAGAAAATTTTGTTTGTTGTGATCTTTGAAGAAAATAATATGAATTTTTAAAGAAATAAAAGAATAACTTTTAATCTCATAGTAAAAGTATTTAAAAATATAATATTTTTTAATTTAAAATTTCATCAAATAACTCAAACAAATATTGTTAGATTTAGGTGTTGTTGGCATTTGTTGTCATTGATGTTAAAACCTTCATACCAACATCTTGGCAGTATTGGTTGGTTGTTGGTAGTTTCGGTTGTGCACCTGTTGGATGTTAGTAAAGTATCACAAGTATCGGTTATATGAAGGATACGTTCAATAAGTAACATTTTGGTGCTTTATGGTAGGTGTACTTGGTTTTACTCATGGGTTACATATTTTGGTACACTTGTATGCTTTTAGTAATTAGTGGTGCATGAAGTCTTTTGTTAGTTGCTATTGACTGCTATGCTTATAATGTTCTTCAAGGTGTTCCTAATATCAGGAATTTTCCTATAGTTCATCAATTGGCTTTTGGTATCATATTCTGAACATGTTCTATCTAGATTCATCTATCGGTGGGTTCAATAGTTTTGGCGATCAAGTCATGGACTTGGTTGTGGTATTTTGATAGTTTCAGTAAATGTAAAGTGCACATTGTAAACATCTTAAGTGCAAACTATATTTCGGTCCCGTGGTAGCATGTTATAAAGGTTTCTTAAGTATGTCCTAGATTTAGGATCGTTGGTAATGCATTAAATACATTGTAATATTTTTTTATTAATTGGGGCCAACACATTCTTTTGGTGTGGCCAACATGTGTATGATTGGATATTTATATAAATAAAGAAAACCTTTTGTATCTGAGATGTGTGAGTGGGTAAGTGTGATTGTGGAAGAAGATAAGTGAGTTGTAAAAGGAGTTTGTTAAGCGAGTTCTTGATGGTGATGTGTGCAAGATGAAACTAAATGTGGCTTGTGTGATGCTTGTATGCAAAGTGAATGTGAATCTGATAATAGAATATTTGTGTGTTGATGATTGTGTGTGTGGATGCAATTGGTAATAGACTAATATATCATTTATGTATTGCAAAGTACCGGTGACAGTATTCTCAGTGGTGGATTCAATCTCATTTCTTATATTTTGGCAGTGAGCCTATTTGTATAGTGAGATTTTGTATTGGTAGTGAGCCTACTCATATTTCAAGGCAGTTATCCCGACCAACAATAAGTGAACCATAGTGAGAAACCCATAGTGAGAAAATTGACAACGAACCTTCATAAAAATAACCTTAATTGGTGTTTCATTTCACAATAATTAGCTTCTCTATGGTATTTCCCAAAATGGTTTTCCACATAAATTCTAGCATTCTTTGTGTTGGTAGTTCTATTATTTCATGTTTGCATTTGTTATAATTGCTTTATATGGTTATCAATGGAACAAAAGTTAATGTTGATATAACAATCATTATAATTTATTTGGTTTGTGAGTTTACCAACATAGTAAAAGATTTAGAAAGTGTTTGTGAATAAATAATTCAGCCCCCTCCCCCCGTCTCAGTTATTCAACATGTTCAACAATTGGTATCAAAGCTTGGTCCCTTGCAAATAGAGCTTAACCGCTTGAGGGAGATCTTGGTTGTTTGAGCAGATGGAAGGAGGATACTATGCTAATGAGGATTAGAAGATCATGATATGAAAAATTGAGAGTACTAAATCGGAGAATGGGGAGTTGAAAAAGAAATAAAGGAATAAAATACATGTATCACAAAGCTAAGGGACCATATCCAGAAGTTCAAAGCAAGGTATAAGGAGGCCAATCAAGAATTGAAGGAATCAAAAGAAAAAAATAGCAGACCTAGAACATGAAGTAAAGGAATCAAAGGAAAAGATAGCTGACCTAGAGAAGAAGTTGAATGACGATGAAAATACTATGTAATTCATCAAATATGGGTTGAAGCATAAAATGAAAAGCATTAGGAAGATCGAGGAAGAACTAGAAATTGTAATGGAAGAAATTTGAAGAGAATCTTGAGAATATCATCAAAATGCAGTCAGCTACAAATGAGAGGCTAGATCAGGAATTAAAGAAGCTAAGATGTGAAGAGGCACCTCTAAGAGAATAGTCCCCCTAAACATTTAGCATATTCCAAAGTCACGCACAATTTTTTAAGGGCAAAGAATATTTTGTTAGCATTATGTCATATTTCAAGAATCTAAAAAGCATCTTCTAGAAAACTACATTTTTTTCAACACCCAAAATATTCAAAGAGTATATATTATATGTAATAGCATCAACAATGGCCCCTACTCCCCTTATTCATGCCTAAAGGGGGAATTATTTTGTTTTGGCCATAAATTTTGCATACAAAGTCAAAATTATGAAACTGCATATTGTTGGAAAGGTAATTTTGAGCATGTTCTAGCAATGGTGGTCTCATCTTTATATTTTATTCCATTTTTTTGTTATACATAGTCAAAGTTAGACTTTCAGTTGTTTCTTTTGAACTCATATATTTTCATCAATATCTCCAAGTTTTGTGATTCTTGTAGCATGAGAAAGGTGAGCTAAAGCTCTTTAGATCTATACATGCACTTTTTTGGAGAAATTTATTCAGTTTGATTTACATGTATTGAGGTTTTTGGGGTCTAATTATTTTATTTGAGGAGGTATCGTGGGTTATTCTTCATCCTTCAATTATCAACTTGGAAAAGAATGATTATGAGTCTTATCAAAAGGGCATCTTGATACACCTTATGGCTTGATTTCCCCCTTATCTATATGGACCAACATCTCAAACCACCCACAAACAGGGGTAAGCATGCTTAGAGTATCATTACTGACCATATTATAGAGTTTATTTTGTCTAGTATTGAATCTAGCATTGATCTTGACAACATGTGTGGTTTATTGGTCCTTGACTATTCTCATGCATTATGGAATCACTTTTGGGATATATATGGAGATTTTCATATCTTTGCATTTGTAGAGAATCTTGTAGCTGATCACCTCAATCCCCTTGAACATGCAGATTGTATTCCATGTGATCGTGGTACTTTTGAGATTTTCAAGTATATCACAAGTCTTCTATGTCCTAATGGATCAGAAGCTTATCTCTCAGTTATCAATCCTCACATTGAAACACCATCTTACTATTCACCATTGTCTACTGTTCATTATGTCCTTGGCATTGGTACATGAATGGCCCTCATTGATTCAATATAGTAGGAAACTCATCTTTCAGATACAACTACTTGGGATTCTATCTTGTGAATATATCATCCTTGTATATGACATCTCATATTACATATTTGGTGGATTATTTAGAGGAAATTCATATTTTCATTTTTTATAGCCACATCATGGTAATTGATACATCTTTATTACCCATTGAGATTGTTCTACATCAATTTTTGCAGTCTTGGATTTTTACCTTCTATGTTGATCAAGCATGTACCTAATTAGATTGTGGCATCACAATTCTTCACAAACATAGATATATTTTAGTATTTTCTAGAGGTACACAATATTTGGATTTGAATTCTTACTTATAGTTTATGGGAGTCGCTTCTCATATATCCAGTGGATCTATTTCTTCTCAAGGGGAGAAATGCTATTTGCATGTAACGAATAGTGTTATGTCTTAAAGAATTCATCATTGGGGTGGGAGATACTTCTTCATCTATGGATCCCTATCATCATTTTATCTCTTTTATGGGGGCACATTCATTGTACTATTATAATAGAAGTATCCTTTGAGGGTCATGCTGAGTCATCCTTTCCTTCTTTCACTAGTGCATTTATTTATTTTTCTCTCTTTTGGAGAGAAGTTTTTCCCATGTGATTTTCTCATTTTCTCTAGTTTTGAGAGATTGCATTTGTTTTTACATGGATAGCTAATTGGGCCTTTTTGTTAGACCCATTCAATATTGCATTTATGCATTCTTCGTTGGCTCTTTAGCTTATCCTTGAGTTAATCTTAAGGGACAATGTTAGATTAATTAGGACGTGTTATACAATTAAATATATAATTAGGTCCTTATTACTTTAATCACTTAAGCTAAACTTGGATTTATTTTAAATCCTTTATTAGATTAAGATAATAACAACTTATGTTGTCTCATATTTTATGATCGTGACACTTGCCACTAGCAAATTTAATCTAGCTTTAGGGTTTGCATATGGGATTTTATCTTTATGTTTTTACAAGCATTTATCTCATTTGTTGTCATATTTAATCTTTCATGCACTAATACGATTCTTAGGTTTTTTTTAATCAATGAAAATAGTATTTTTATATTAATATTATTTCAAAGTTTCATTACACATACTTTGCAGATTTATATAATAACATCTATTAGTGATTTTTCTTTCTACCTTCAATCCTAGGTGAAATTATAAGACTAAGACCATGAGGTTGACAACCTCTTCACTGATTAAAGACAAGAAAACATAACTTAATAAGGCTTGAAAGCCTTCTTTACTTTGAGCCCCACTAACTCAGAAGGGTATTCCTACGACACTGATCTGCACGTGATATAATGAACTCATGATAGACAACACACTACATACCTTTAACAATGGATGGTTCTCAAATTTATAGGTTACGGGTGTGTATACTTTACCATTCTCATACATAATCCCACTTAGCTTCAAACATGCTAAGCACAAAAATACACTACTCCTAATCCTACAATAGAAAGTAAAATAATTATTTATTTTGATTTGATTTTGAGTGTGTTTCAAGCTCTATGACAAACCAATTCCTAATCTTGGCCCGCAAAGTCAAACATGAAACTAAAATAGAGATCTCTTGAACAAATGAAACTAGTAAATATCCATTATATGTTGCTACATTACAATAACAAACTCATTCATCTTGTCATGAAATTCTTCTTACAAATCTAAACTATGTATCCAAAACCATTAATACCCACTCAAATAATTTAACTCTTCCCTTAGAAGAGACCCATGAACATATATTACATGAAAGAGAAGTTTGCAAAGACAACTCCAAGTACCCTTGACACTTTGAAATTAAAGAGATTTGAATACAAGATTCTAGTTCACAACTACCTAAATAAAGTATTTGACTCTTTCCTTGAAAGAGGTCAATGAATAAACAACACAATCATAGGGGTCCTGTAGAACTAAAATTTCCTTAAAGCATTTAATTCATATGATCATAAAAGTACCAAATTAGAGACAGTCTCATGACAATAGTGTTGTACCTACACAAACTGATTGACCTTTGCTCACAAAATCAAATTAGTATAGTAAACATTTCTATATGTAACCTAATTTCTAAACATAGACCTATTTACATGCTTGAAATGAAAAATTGAGAACCTTTTCAATAAAGAAAGAAAAGAAAGATATATGAAAAAGGAGCTCCCCAAAATCAATATGTATGTGACACTTGTCTTTCTTTCAAAATAGGATCTATATTGTCATTCTTGACACTTGGCACAATCTTCCCCTACTTGGAATCATGAATCATCAAATTCTCTCTATTATTTTCATCTACAAAATATCTAATTACCCCAACTAATCTATCCTCTTGCCACTTGTCCCTCTTTGGAAAATATTTGATCGTGTTCTCACAAAACTACACTTTGTTGTCTTGACTTTCCCTTTGACATTTTCATATAACTAAAATGATTTTATCCCTTTCCATACTTCAGCCTTTTCAAAAATAATATTGAGCTTGATGGAAATATTTATTTACAACATTTCAACAACAAAAACCACCCTGATAGCCTTCCATGAAATTTCACCTATCATGTCACTTTTGGGAAGACTATTTTCACCTATTGATTTCAGCTCAAATCATTCTTCCCTTTTCCTATTAAAATGTCTTTGTATTTAGATTTTTCGCACTCCTTAAAACACTTCACCATTGCATATCAAGTGAAATCCTTTTACTCATTTATTTTTTAGTAAAACACCTCACTAAACAACAACATCTCTCCTATTACATCTTCACTTTCCTATTTGATGAAATTCCCTCCACATCAATGAAATCCCACATTTTTCTTTTAAGATTGCATTTCACCCATTTATATTCTAGAGACATTTTAACTTTTAAGTGAAAATATTTCACTAATATGCAAACTTATCCCCACATCCACCATAGTCTTATTGGCACAAAGAAAAAATGGGGAGAAATACCACCCCTTTCTGCAAAAGTGCACAACAATGCATTTCCAAAGTAAAATAAATCTTGCACTATTAGTTTTTGGATTCGATTGTGTGAGTTTTTTTAGCATCAACGTTTCGGATCACACTCACAGAATCGAATCTAGAAACTAATAGTTCATAATAATAGATTGTGGAAATATGATTTTGTTAAAACAAATCTCACAGTGCTAAAGTGTGCCCTCCTCTCAACCCTAGTTTCATGGTGCATTTTGGTTAACTTAGGCAAACACACAAAAAAAAATGTTATGCATCCTCATCGGTTGTCATTGAAAAAGTGCAGCTCTGGCAAAGGCTCAAAATCCTCATCATAGGGAAATCCCCACAACCCATTCTTGTATGCGTATGTCCCCTTTTCAAATTGGAAATGAATTGTATACCATTATAGATCATCTGCAAACCATTTCTAGCTTAATCAAATCTGATTTGTTAACAACGCCATAATGTAAAATATTTACCATAGATCATTTGCAAACCATTTCCAGCTCAAGCACCAACATTCCATTGTTGCATCTTGCCCATGCTTGAAAATTGACATTAATGAAATCATTCTTCATAGACCAATGCAGAGATATGTTAATACATGGCCAAAATCCACCTCCAATATGTGCGTTAACCCTACTCAAGTGTATATGCCCCTCATTTCCCTTTACATTTTATTTACAACTCATTTGGTTCAGCAATACAACTTCATCTGCAACTTGCCCTAACCTTAGCATTTGATTTTTTTCTAATATTTACACGGTGACGAAAAAATGTTCTGTCATAGATTCCCAACCCTTTTCCCAGCACCTCCTTCTGACTTGGAAGATGCACATGGTTACTGACCTACAAAATATTTAATATTTTTTAACTTTAAATTTTTAGATTTCTCCTTCGATCGCACATTCCCTCCATTTTTAAACAGACTATCTTTCCTCCTCCGAAGTTGCGGTTGAGTGACATGTGGCTTGGACCAAGATTATAGACTTCAAATATTTACGTAACCTTTGTTGTTGAAGAAGAATTTGAAGAAAATTTTAACATCCACAATACTAAATATAGTAAATCAATTTTTTTTATGCAATTTGATGATGAGGGCAGTCAACTTCTCAATGCTGAATACGTTATGTCAAGAGTTAGTAATCAAAATATTCATAAATTTGTCCATGTTGTCCTTATAAGAAACACATTAACATTAAAAACATTCACTCAGAGATTGCAAGACTAAATCATTTCAATTTTAGCTTAGAGAGGTGTGTCTGGTTGCCACCTGCTCGGTAGAGCATGATATTTGGATATTTTAATCCTTCCACTCAATCATGAGAGCTTCCTTAATATTTTAATCTTTAAATCCTTTCACAGGCCTACTATATATATATATATATATATATATATATATATATATATATATATATATATATATATATATATATATTCTTTTATTTTAAAGTCTCTTGCCTTCTTTTAAGAAAATGCCTTTTATAATTCCTGACCTTGGACTTGATTTTGCACCCTTTAAAATTATTATAAAATATATATTTAAGTTTTCCCATTCGGATACATTGCGTATATGATGCAGGAGCATCCTGGGTGTAAGAGCAATCTTGCATCACCCAAAAATATTTATGGTTTCTTTTCAATAAGGGCTATCTTGTGTAGAGCTGCTATTTATGGAAACTTGCTATTTTTAGTAAGTTGGTCATACGATATCGGAATGTTCTGATTTCACAGTTGGAGATTCATCTTAGTCATATCAGCCTGCCTATAAAGTTTCATTGCTACATCAAGTCTGGTTTTGAAGATATTGAAACTTTTTGATTTTGGAAACAGGGTACAAAAACTTTGAACTCAATTTTGAAGGCTTTAGAGGCCCCGGATGAGGTCAAATTTTTGGCTAATTGAAGCTTGATTGAGTCAAGCATTGTAGAGCTCCTCGTGCCCTTTCCAAAATGGGGTTATAATAGTCAATTGGGTCAACAGGTGATGACTTATGGTTTCCGAAAGTTGGGTCACCTGAAATGGCAGAAAATGATTTTCCTTCAAAATTTTTGTTTGGGTTTCAAAAGTTATTTTGAGCCGACTTTGATATAATAAAATGAAAAATAAAATAATTCTAAGTTTGGTCGGCCTTGTTGGCTAAAAATTCTGGAACCTTTCTAGGTGGTGAAAAATTGCCTATATAAGGAAGGCTGTAGTGTTGTCTTAGGCAGTTCGGGACAGTTCTGGGTAGTAGATCTGGGTATTGATTTGAGGCTTTGTCCTATAGAATATTGTAAGGGAATGCCCATGTGGCTTTGCATATTGTAATTCTGAAAGTTTGTAATTCCACATTTGTGGAGATAATAAGAAGCCAATTTTCTGTTCTTGCATACTATTGTTATTTCTCTATTTTTGTTATGTGTTTGTGGTATTAAGGGGAGCACCCTTCATCAGTATAAAACCTTTAAAATCATTAAAAAGATTTGAATATTTTTCTTCTCTCATCTCCTGAAAATAAAAACTCCAACAATACCTCCCCATAGAATATTATTATATAAATTTAAAGAAAAGATTTAAAATAATAAGATTATTATAATTGGAAATATAACCGAGAAGAATTCCAAGATTGGTAAAAATCTCAGGAAGGGATGTAAGTGCCCCTCAGCTTGATGCAGGGGAAACCTCTGCTGTGTATACTGGGGCAATCATTAGCCCAAATCCAACCCCAATCCCACCAAGAAACCTGCCGACCATCAAAATGAAAAAGGAGGGAGTTAAACCCATTATACCTGCACCTACCATGCATATGAGGCCTGTCAAAGCCATAGTCCATCTTCTTCCTATGGCATCTGAGGTCCTGCCTGTAGCTACAGCTCCTAGAAGAGAAACTATGCTCAAAGATCCAACAAGTATCTATGTTTGTTCCTCCTTTATATGCAAATCCTCTTGAATAAATATAATTGCTCCACTCATAACTCCAGCATCTGCACAACATCAGAAGATGCATCTAATTTGTCAGCTTTACGAATTATCAAATCACCTACCAATTGAAACAAGCAGATGGCAGAGCATGGAGTGTCGATTGCCTTTATGTATACTATGAAATCAACAAGAAGTAAATGAAAAGAAAAAAGGGGATACTTCTTTGTTCCTATTCCAAGTATGTACAAGATTGAAACACTCAAGCATAAACAAACAAACAACTTACATAATCTAGTGAGCTTGCTTCCTAAGCAGCTAAGTTATGCATCTTGCCTTCCAAGCAGTTAGGTATAACTACATACCATATATTAAAAATACTCTGCAACTGAGGAATATGTTTTTAGATTGTTCTGAAGTTGAAAGCAACTAATATGCAAATATTATGGCTAAACAAGAGTATATGCATGTCTATTGCTCCATACTCCATAGAAGCTACAGCATCTGCCAAGGGAAATAATGAGAATCTTCATTTCCATTAAGAGTGGCTCCTTCAAGGCTACAAAGTGAAGTGAACATAAGCTTCCAGGCTCAAATACTCACCAAATAAATGATAGGTTTAATTTCTTTGGAGTAGTGTACTCTACACTGGTACTCGTTAAATTCATCTATTTGAGTGAAGCTACAAAGGCAAATGGCTTAATCGCTAGACAACTTGGGTTTAAAAATACACTCTAAGCCTACCCACATATCCTGATGAGTCAGCCCCTTATTCTATGCTCCAAAACTTATTTCAAAATCTTCAGTCCATGTACCTGGAAGCATCTAAAGTTTCTACGTGACTAAGCTAGATAGAAGAAGAAGAAGAAGTACATCTATAAGTAAAATGATCTAAGCTTAATTTCATTTTCACTCACAATCCCCTGAGCAGTGCAGATCTTGATAACAAAACACTGCTCCGAAAAGAGGTGTTCAACAAGCATTTTGTCTTTCTACTAAAGAAGTCTGCATTTTCTAGAGATGTTCAACGAGCATTTTGTCTTTGTGCTAAAGAAGTCTGTATTTTCTTCAATAGGGTCCAATAAAATTATTGAGGTTTAAAATGGGTGTTGTGGCCAGTTTCAGGCAGGGCCCTCAATCTGGGCTGCTCTTATTCCAATGTGTAACTGTGATGGTGGCTTAATAGCCCCATTTTTCAATCTATATTCACCCATGTCCATAGAGTGCACTTTCAACATTCAAAAAGAAAAACTAATGAAATTTTCACACTTGGGTATTTGTCTACTACTTATGTATTAATGCAGCTGGCATTCACAGTGCAAAGAACAACTATCTCACTTAAACTAATGAAAAATTGATAATCTATCTAAACTTTGAAAACAAATTAGCATGGTCCATACGTACATACCATAGCCAAGCACAATAGAATTCATGGATGCCATAATTGCACAGGCAAGCACATATCTGTTCATGGGCTTCTTCCCGCCAGAAGATATTGAATGATTATTGACTAGTTCATATTTCCCAGTAGGAAGCTTCAAATCATTACTAGTATCAGCATCTTTCTTGCTTCCCTAGCCCATCATTATAATTTCTTCTGAGCACAGTAGTTTGGTTAGATCTATCTGTAAGTGTTTCTACTTTTCCCTTCTCATAGGCTCGCCATTGTTAGATTTACTTTGTTGTTTCGGACAATGCATCTTCTTGACAAAGTGTAAGTATATAAATTGACCGCATTCACAAATCAACGAGAAGCCACGAGGAACGTGTGAGTTTTTTCAGTCAAGAATAATAATATAAAACAAGCTTAATTAAAAAAAAAAAACAGCTTGAAGAATTTTATTAAAAGAAGTGATTTTTTTTTCAGACTGGAAGAATATTTTAGTCAGCTTGATATTTAAGTAATATCAAGCTGACTAAAATATGTATTATTTTTGTTTTTTTGCTTTTTGTAATTCTTATTTGGAAGATAATGATATTAACCATAAGATAGATGTATTTAACGGACATATGGCATGTGACAATAAATTATATTTCTTTTTATTTCAGAGATTGTTTTTCAATTATAAATAAGATGAACGCAAAAATCAAATTTCTAAGTTAAAATATTATAAATATGAAGTCTCTAATTTAACATTGATAGCAAACATCTCTCAAAAGAAGAGTTGAATGCGATTAAAAAAGTTATATTAATTTTCTAATAAATTAAGTGGGGAAGTGTCTCAACCCATTATAATTCATAATTAAAAAAATCATCAAAAAGACATAAAGATCAAGCCAATAGAAACTACAAAATAGACAAAGTCATATACAAAAAGTACTTTAAATTTGAAGGCAAGAAAATTTTGTTAATTGTGATCTTTGACTAAAATAATATGATTTTTTGAAGAAGTAAAAGAATCACCTTAATCTCATAGTAAAAACATTTAAAAATAAAATGATTATTGATTTTACATTTCATCAAATAACTCAAATAAATATAATACATCTCAAAATTATAACAAACTACTAAAATAAAATATTCTAAACTATTATAATATTATTAAAAAACTCATCTAGTAAAAAGTAATAAAAATTTAAAAATAGATTTCATTTAAAATCTTATTTAAAGATATCTTCATTTTACTTTTTAAAAAAATATCATATAAAAAAAATGTTGGCATATTTTCCTAATAGAGGAGAAACCATGACTCCCGACCAAACTAATGAAATTTAAGAGGTCAACCACTTACATTAGATTATCTCAATAAAATAATGGGAGCATCAAACATCAATCTCAAGCTAATGCAAGTTGCATTTACATGACTTATATATGACTTTTTTCCTTAAGAAAATGGTTTATTTTTGGCATGGAAAGATTGTGAGGAAAAGTTTGCAATTGCGAGGAAAAGTTTTCATTTTTTTAAAATGTTGTTTAATGAATTATTTTCAGATTCTTCTAGCGTATCTTTGCTGATGTTTTTTAAAGTAGTGAAAGTTGAAATATTTCTTTAATAGTTCTTGTTTTTATATATTTTTAAAGATTAGTTTTGTTGTTTAATTTATTTATTTTTAAGTTAAATTTGTAAATATAGAAATACTTTTAGATTTTTACATAAATTTAAATTGGATTTAAGTTAAGTATTGTCTTTACTTCTTTTAATTTGTATGGATTATTTTTTTCTTGCTTTTCTCAATCCTATTCTTTAGCAGCTTTTTGTTAAACCTTCCTCTTCTCATTCTCCAACTTACATTTTGGTTTCTTTTGAGACCTCTCATTCAAGACAAAGCATTAGTGGTTATAAATATAATCCTAACCCTATCCCAAACTCTAATCCAAGCCCTAACCCTAACCCTAAACATTATATAAAACCTAGCACTAACCTTAATTCTAACTATGACCCTAACTGATAACCCAAGGCATAATTCTAACTCTAACCATAACCATAACCTAAACCTAAACTCCAATTATTTCTCTAACCTAAGAATGACTCTAAACCTAACTATATCACTTATCCAAAACCTAACCAAAACCCTAACCATGATGTAAATTGTAACCTTGACCCCAAATCCTAACCCTCACCCTAGCCATACCCAAAATCTTATCCCTAACCATTATGTAAACCCTAATTATAACCATAATATCAATCATATCCCTAAACACTAACCATAATTGTAACCAAAATTGTAACGTCCCTAATCCTAGGCCTAAACATTATGTAAACGCTAATACTCACCATAATTCCAACCATAACACTAGCTATTATTCCAACCATAAGCCTAACCCTAATTCTAATTGTACAATATGCAAAAGGAGATCATGTAAAATGGCTAATTTCCCCAATTCATATGGCACATTGGAATACAAAACCACCTCAAGAGAAGTATGATTAACACCATTTGAAAGATGACAACAAAATATCTATGCTTGAAGAGTTTTTATTCTTTTGTTGCTTAGAATTAAGAAAGAGATGGATGATATTGATATGCAAAAGACTAAATAAGAACAGGTCTAATTTAAACCAACTAAGAAAACTAATGAAAAAGGGAATGGAGAGGAATTTGAATGTACCTAGAAATGAAATAGGAGAAGTGAGTTTTCAGACCTGAATTCTCAATTGTCAGAATAACAGAATGACCTATAACTACATATCTGGGCCCAGAAGATTGTAATCTAACTTTTTACCAAATTTGAGTTGAAAATTCCAGGAACAGACTGAAACTTTTCATGTACCTAGGGATAGATCACCAATGTCATTTTGTACCCAAAAACTTTGACTTAAACTTTATTGGTCTCTTCGACTAGGTTTGATCTTTTAGATTCCCATCTTATAGCTCCTTAACATGTTCCTACACACCGAAAAAATGGGGAAAAGGGTTGGCTAAAGGGGTTTGTCATAATCAAACCCATGTTTATGAGTCAACCTTAAAAATGAAAGGAAATTGCATGAGGAAAGATGGAATAGAAACAAGATTTGCATTGTAAATCACCTTATACCTTAATGATGCAATGTCTCTTTGGATGTGATCACAAATATTGATGCAATAGCATGTCCTAAAATGAAATCATTAAAGGAATGTCTTGAATTATGGATATTGTAGTTTGTCAACAATGCTTGATGAAGAAAGAAGAATGCTTTGAAAGATGGAAGACTTGGATGCTCAATTGTAGAAGAGATCTTCAACTCTGATTTCTTGATTGATCATGAATGATTGAAAACTTGATAGTGAATTCTTTCGTATGATAATGGATACCAAAATGAGGAGAGACAAGGGGTTTATATACTCAATCCATCATTTTGGGGGTTAGATTTTAGGCAAGTCAACCACTGAGCTAGATCTTCTGCAAATACCCTATCATAGGGCCCTGGGCCTAATTGCTAGGGGAAAAATCAACAATGGCATTTTGTCCTTGAAAAAATGAGCCAAATTTTGGATTGTGGGTCCCGGACAGTCAACAAATGCAAGATTTCTAGGTTCAACTCATTATGAGGTTGAGAGAGCATTTAAAGGTCATAAATGGTATGATATGTCCTATGAGATTAAATGAGTTATTTGATTAGAGGAAAAATAGAGGAGTGCACTTAGAAATAAGGGCTAACCTAAACTTTTGAAGAAATTGAATCAATATTGGACATGTAATGTTAATTTGAAGGTCCAATGAGTGTTAGGAGAGTGTAAAATCAAAGTGGAAACCCATACATACTAAAATAGGGCTAAAATGAGCACCTAATCAAGGTTATTTACTTTATAGGATGATACACTAACCCTCGTAGCAAGCCATAGCCAAAATCCTATCTTGAACCATTATGTAAACCCTAACTACAATCATAATCCAAATCCTAACCCTGAATCTAACCATAATCTTAATTGTAATTATAACCCTAACCTTAATCATAATCCAAACCCTAACCCTAACCCTAAATATTATGTAGACCTTAACAGTAAACATAATTCTAATCATAACCCTAGAACCTAACCCATACCATAATCCTAACTCTAACCCTAACCCTAACTATTTCTCTAATCTAAGAATGACACTAAACCTAACTATATCACCAACCCAAACTCTAACCATGATATAAACTATAACCTCAATCCTAATCCCTAACCCTTATGCCTTATCTATTATGTAAACTCTAGCCCTAATGATTAAGTAAACCTTATCCCTAACCATTATGTAAGTTGTAGTTGTATCCATAATCTCAATCCTAATCCTAAACTTGAATCATAATCCTAACCAAAACTATAACCCTAATCCTAACATTAACCCAAACCCTAACCATAATTCTACCCTTAACCCTTATCTAATAATGCCACTAAAATTAACTATATTTCTAACTTAATCCCTAATCCTATCATAATCTTGATCATAATGTAAAACCAAACCCTAACACTAACCCTAATTCTAATCTTGAACTTAAACCTATATCATAATTTTTTTTTATCATAATTATAATCCTAACCCCAATTGTAACCCTTATACTAACCCTAATTGTAATTGTAATCCTTACCTTAACTTTTACGTAACCCATAAACATAATTATCACCTTGACGTTAAACCCTAACCATGACTAAAAACCTAACCCTAATACTAAACCCCAACCCTAACTATAATCCTAAACCCTAACCTTAATCATAATAATAAACCTTTACAAACCCTAAACAAAATATTAACCCTAACCATGATATAAGCATTAACCCTAACTACAAACACTAGTCATAACCGTGGTCATATTAATGTATTCAAGGTGTTACGCGCATTGTGAATACTACTAGTTTATATATAATCTATGTATAAAATACATCGAGATGTATCAAAGCATTTAATTTTTTCATCATTTACCTTAAATAAAAAAATGTTGAATTGAATGATGAAAAATTCAAATGCCTCAGTACATCTCGACATATTTTATAGATAGATTATATATATATGCTAGTTTAGTTAGCCCGATATTTTAGTAATATAACACACATAAGGTAGTGTATAGAATGAGTAAGCGAGTTTTTTTATAAAAATTATGTATTATTTTTGTTTTTTATTCATATTCAGAAGATAATGATATTAATGATTTTAGATAGATTTATTTAAGGGACATATGGTCAACCTTAAAAAATTATGTATTATTTTTAAGTGTAAAGCACTATAGAAACAAAGTCTCTAATTGAACATTGATTAAGAGCAAACATCTCCCAAAAGAAGAGTTGAACGTGATAAAATGTTTTATTAGTTTTTTTAATTAAATTAAGCAGGGAATGGTCCTAGCCCATTACAATTCATAATAAAAAAAAACCATCAAAAAGGCTTGGAGATCAAGCTAATAGAAACCACAGAACAAGCAAAGTCTATAACCAGTATATACAAAAAGTACATAAAATTTGGAGACAAGAAAATTTTGTTAGTTGTGATCTTTGAAGAAAATAATATGAATTTTAAAAGAAATAAAAGAATCACTTTGATCTCATAGTAAAAGCATTTAAAAATAAATATTTTTTGATTTAACATATCATCAAATAACTCAAACAAATATTGTTAGATTCAGATGTTGTTGGCATTTGTTGTCATTGATGTTAAAACCTTCATACCAACATCTTGGCAATATTGGTTGGTTGTTGGTAGTTTTGGTTGTGCACCTGTTGGATGTTAGTAAAGTATCATAAGTATCAGTTATATGAAGGATACGTTCAGTAAGTAACATTTTGGTGCTCTATGGGAGGTGTACTTGGTTTTACTCATGGGTTACATATTTTGGTACACTTGTATGCTCTCATAATGCAGTCAAGCTCGGTGGATCCAATTAAGGACTGACCAACCTTGTAGCCAAACCAATATGCAGCAAAAATACATAATAAAAAAAATAGATCTGCAATGAAATAGATGTCTTTATTCATGAAAACACTGATTACATGTAGTTTGTCAGGCTGTAAGGCCTTCCTGGTTATAGCCAGATACAAGCAGGTAATAGTCTACAAGATCTCGCAAGATCCAAATCTTTTCTCCAACATCAGCATTCAGCTAGCCCAGGTCTATAACACACAACACACTGGTAGGCACCCAAGAAAGATCTAAACTTGTACTCCAACTTCCAAGCAATCTTCCTGCTCCTAAGCTCGCAGGCTACTCACCTTTCTTTTCACAATCTAATCCCTAAACAACTACCCAAGCATCCTATAAATACTGATTCCCAACCACAAGTCAGCTGAATGAAACAATAAATCTTTATAAACAAATATTAAATGCTAAAACATCAGTCGGCTCTCACATAGCCTTACAAAATAAATAAACTCTCAAAGATGGCCCCAAACAGTCATCAAATCTGCATAGAAGAATGCAATACACCAGATCTAGGTCACCACACATCCAATGGTCAATCCATAACACAAGGAGCACGACCCAAATTAAATGCACCAGTTGGCCAAGCTGATCTATCTTAACAATCCAGTCGGTAAGCAAGAACACCGAGCAATAGAAGAAAATAACCGAGCACCAGTCGACCGACCATGCCTAACATGACCAAGGAACACAGTTATCACCAAGCATTAGTGAACTGACACCTTCAGTCACCGAGCGTTCTTCTAAGACCAAGCACCCTGGTAACCAAAGAAACCAAGCAACCAATCTCCCAAACCAAGCAAGAACTCCACCAAACCAAGATCAAAACTATCAATCTACCTTCAAAGACAAACATATTTTTGGTTGATATAGGATTGGCAAGAATCCTAGGATGCTCCTGCATCAGACACCCTAGGTAAGAAAGATTTTCTCATAAGGAAATCAGGAATGCCTCAAGGGAATTAGAATAGGTATGCCAAATCTGTTCTTCACCCACATCTCTTCTTTTCCTTTATCCCAAGTAGTATTCACTTCATTCACTATCTCATGCAGAAATTCCTTCTTTCTTCCACTTTGCTTACTCCTCCGGTCGGCAACTAATAGCAACCAACTCTGACCACTACCGATCACCTCAGTGCCTCGGTAAGGTTCATCCTCTCCAGACTCCTCAACCAACTCAGTATCATATGCATCTCTCTGTGTCACAAATGTCACCATCTGCTGAACCACCTCTGCTAGCAAAACCATCTGTCTCTTAATCTCAACAAACTCTTTAGAGATATCATTCTCCTTCTCCTTCAAACTAGACTTAACATGAATAGGTTCATCAATCCTCTACTCCTGAGGTTTGTCATAAGGACAACAGCTGATAACTCCACATCCCTTAACCCCTATTTCTTGTAAAGATATTAGATTATGCTAAGCTCCTTCATGCCTAACCACATAGGTATTAGCATGAGCATCAAACAAAACATTCATGTCAAACTGCCAGGGTCTACCGAGCAATAAATGACAAGTAGCCATAGGCAATACATCACACAATATCTCATCATGGTAAGATCCAATCTGAAACTTAACCAAGCATTGCTCTTCAACTCTAACCTTAGAAACATCTTGTATCCAACTAATCTGATAAGGATTAGGATGCTTTCTTCTTTCCAAATTCAACTTACTAACCATTTCATCTGAAACAAAGTTTTCAGAACTGCCACCATCAACTATGACATGACATACCTTATTCTTGCACTTACATCTAGTTATGAACAAATTTCTTCTCTGCACTAGTTCATGGACACATGTAGCTAATCTCCTAGTGACATGACATTCACCTTTCTTTTGAACATTCTCAATGTCTTCTTCAACAACTAATGAAACTCTTTTCTTAGGACACTGCCAACTTCTATGACCAGCTTCACCACAGTTATAACAAGTTTCGGTGAACTCATTCTTCCACCTTCCTCTCTATCCAACATTCTTAGTAACTTGACCACTGCTAGATCCCACATCAGACTTAGGATTCTCTATCATATTACTCTCAAAAACTATCTCACCAGTTTTACCACCTCGGTTCCTATTGTTCTATTTTCCTTCATACTTCTTATTCAGCTTCTCTTCAATCTTTAATGCCATTTGATAAGCATCATTGATTGTTGTCATCCACACAGTAAGTAACTCTTCTTGAATACTAGGTCTCAAACCATAGACATACCTAGCAACCTTCTCTTTATCAGCTTTAGAATGACCAGTCCTAATCAGGATTCTATAAAAATCCTCGGTATACTCCTATACCAATTTGTTAGTCTTCTTCAAAGCTTGCATCTTCTTAAACATGCCCAATTCATAATCCACCAGAATGAATTGCTTCTTCAACTTATCAACCATTCAGTTCCACTTAGTGATCTTTTCTTTTCCTCTTCTACCTCTTTCCAACTGAACTTCTCTCCACCATATATTTGCATGACCTTTCAACTTAGTCTTTGCAAATCTAACCCTATCAGGATCTTCTATTTCTTCATACTCAAAGTATTCATCAATCTCATTGATCCAATCAATTAATTCTTCTGGCCTAAGGCTTCCAACAAATGCAGAAACTTTAATCTTAGGTCTTTTCCCAATCTTAGAAATAGCTTTCAGAATTTGATTCTCCTCAAAATCTCTAGCTTCTCCGATAGCTTCTTCAAAATGATCTTCCTCAGATTCATCATCACTATCCTCTTTCAAGGTAGGCTTCTTCTTTCTCAATTCCTCTTGTAGGTCTTACAGTTGTTTCTGCAAAGCCCTAAAATCATCAAGACATAATCCACTAGTAGCTTCTTCTTCTTCAGAGATCTCATGATTTCTCCTCAGAGGCATCTTCTAATCAAGATCTAGATACACAAGATCCACTTAGCTCCAACAGGAACAAACTTTTCTCAAACAAGAACAAATTTCACTCTGATACCACTTAATGTAGTCAAGCTTGGTGGATCCAATTAAGGACTGACCGACCTTGTAGCCAAACCAATATGCAGCGAAAATACACAATAAAAACAACAGATCTGCAATGAAACAAATGTCTTTATTCATGAAAACACCAATTACATGTAGTGTGCCGGGTTGTAAGGCCTTCCTGGTTACAGCCAGATACAAGCAGGTAACAATCTACAAGATCTCGTAGGATCCAAATCTTTTCCCCAACATCAGCATTCAGCTAGCCCAGGTCTGTAACACACAGCACACTGGTAGACACTCAGGAAAGATCTAAACTTGTACTCTAACTTCAGAGCAATCTTCCTGCTCCTAAGCTCGCAGGCTACTAACCTTTCTTTTCACAATCTAATCCCTAAACAACTACCCAAGAATCCTATAAATACTAATTCCCAGCCACAAGTCGGCTGAATGAAACAATAAATCTTTATAAACAAATATTAAATGCTAAAACATCAGTCAGCTCTCACATAGCCTTAAAAAATAAATAAACTCTCAAAGATGGCCCCAAATGGTCATTAGATCCGCATAGAAGAATGCAACACACTAGATGTAGGTCCCCACATGTCTAACGGTCAATCCATAACATGAGGAGCGCGACCCAAATTAAATGCACTAGTCGGCCAAGCCAATCTATCCAAACAATCCAGTTCGTAAGCAAGAACACTGAGCAACAAAAGAAAATAACCGAGCACCAGTTGACCGACCATGCTAGGCATGACCGAGGAACATAGTTATCACCGAGCACCAGTGAACCGATGCCTTTAGTCACCGAGCATTCTTCAGAGACCGAGCACCCCAGTAACCAAAGAAACCAAGCAACCAGTCTCCCAAACCGAGCAATAACTCCATCAAACCAAGATCAAAACTATCAATCTACCTTTAAAGACAGACATATTTTTGGTTGATACAGGATTGCCAAGAATCCTAGGATGCTCTTGCATCATTTTGGTAATCAGTGGTGCGTGGATTCTTTTGTTACTATTGACTGTTATGCTTACAGTGTTCTTCTAGGTGTTCCTGATATCATAAATTTCCCTATAGTTTATCAATTGGCTTTTGGTATCGTAGTCTACACATGTTCTATCTAGATTCATCTATCGGTGGGTTCAAGAGTTTTGGCGATCAATTCATGGACTTGATTGTGGTATTTTGATAGTTTTAGTAAATGTAAAGTGCATACTATAAACATCTTAAGTACGAATTGTATTTGGGTCTTGTGATAGCATGTTAAAAAGGTTTCATAAGTATGTCCTAGATTTAGGATCATTGGTAATGCATTAAATGCATTTGTAATATTTTTTTATTAATTGGGGCCAACACATTCTTTTGGTGTGGCCAACATGTGTATGATTGGATATTTATATAAATAAAGAAAACCTTTTGTATCTGAGGTGTGTGAGTGTGTAAGTGTGATTATGGAAGAAGATAAGTGAGTTGTAAAAGGAGTTTGTTAAGCGAGTTCTTGATGGTGATGTGTACAAGATGAAACTAAATGTGGTTTGTGTGATGCTTGTATACAAAGTGAATGTGAATCTGACAAGAGAAGATCTGTGTGTTGATGATTGCATGTATGGATGAAATTGGTATTAGACTAATATATCATTTATGTATTGCAAAATACTGGTGACAGTATTCTCAACAATGGATTCAATCTTCTTTCTTATCTTTTGGCAGTGAGCCTATTTGTACTTGTAGTGAGCTTATTTGTATTGGCAATGAGCCTAATCATATTTCAAGGTAGTTATCTTGATCGACAGTAAGCGAACCATAGTGAGCAACCCACAGTGAGAAAAATGGTAGTGACCCTTCGTAAAAATCACCTTAATCGGTGTTTCATTTCATGAGAATTAGCTTCTCTATGGTTTTTCATGAAGCCATGCTTTTCCATGTGGGAGTAATTTAACTCATGGTTTTTTAAAGGGGTTCTCATGAAAGTTATGGATTCTGCAACTTTATCTGCATTCTCTTGGAGAAAAAATATGTATGTGGTTTGTTTGGAGGCATAGAAGTAGATAATAAAATATTGAACTAATGAGTTTCAATACTGTCGCATTGTATATTTCTTGTTTAATATCATCAAATGCCTTCTTTTTGGGTCTATTCCACATAAACCCTTAGTTTCCTTTCATCAAATCTATGATATGCTTAGTGATTTTAGAAAAATATGGTACAAACCTCCTTAGAAAATTCACCTCAATAAAGAAAGACTTAACTCCAATTTTTCTTGATGATAAGCTATGCTGATTGGTGGATTTGACTCTTTCAGGATGTATCTTGATTCCTTATTATGACATAATATATCCAAGATTTTTGCCCTCTATTATGTAGAAAACTGACTTATTTGGATTTAATGAGATGCCATGCTCCCAAAATCTTTCAAGTATTGTTTCTATATCATGTATATGGTCTCTCCCCTTCTTAGAGAAAACTGGTGGGTCATCAAGGTAAATTATTATGATCTTTTTGTTCACTGATCAATAACAACAACTTCAATGTGTTTCCTCGATGTGGAAACTTTGACATTAACCTAGTGTGCACATGTATGGAAATTTATAAGAAAAGCCTTCATATAAGAGCGTACTACTAATGTGTTAATTATAATGATTTATTACATATAAACCTGTGGACTAAATAATGTCGATGCAAAGCCATTGGAAGGAATGTGATCACAACCATGACTACTTTGACTCTGGATTGTGATCATAATTTGTCTAGTAATTTTGTTATTCATTTATATATTAATTTATATAATCAAGTACATCAAATTGACATGTAAATAAAGATATCTCAACTAAGGTGGCATGATGCCCTTCACTATCTACAGTGAATGTCGAAGGTCCAATAGTAAACTAATATAGAAGAACAATAAGTAATGAGACAACCATTCATAAAATTACATAATGATTTAATGTATTAATTAAAATGCTTTATTTGATACATACTTTTGGAGTTGATGACGTGGTCTAAAAGAGAGTGGGAAAAACACTGGCCACTGCCACTAACATGTACACCCTTCATATTGATCATAATCAATAAATACTAATTTAGTTATTCATTAAATTATAAATGAAATATGATCAAATAATTTTAATGAACTTGCAAATATTTACCTATGTATCAATGCTAATGTTGTACTAAGAAAATCATCAGCCATCATTCCATCATCCTCTTCCTCTTTGTCAATAGTACCAAATGTCCACAAGGACCCACATGAATGACAAATATGGCCCCTTAAAGACTGACCATGTGCTCACTCTCAACTAATGGAGTGACACACTATATAAGAGTTTGCATGAAAGCACCAATCATGCCTAGTGTGTCCACCTCGACATGTTCCTTCACTATGGAAGGAATACTAAAATGATCAATTTGTGGCTTTCCAATGGGTTCCCTAGGTGCATTAGGGTCATGACGTGCCCTTGGTCTATCATATGATGACCCCCTACCTCTACCTTGAGAATCTAGAAAGTCAAAATAATTTGGCACCTCCTTGAGGATAAACACACAATAGAGTTTCCTCAAGAAATATATAGCAACCTCATAATTGTTACAGGGAGGGGTATCAAATAACATCCACCATCTATCCCAAAAGTTTTGTTTTTATGTCTTCATTCAAGAACTAATGAATTGTGAACCTCTTTGCTATAGTTCTAAGAGTATCAATTTCCCCTAGTTTTTTAAAGAGTTTGCAAATCCCATCTTTTGTGATTTATTTCTTTTTTATGTCCTCATATGACTATTTATCTACATAATATCACTTTTGTTCTTCTCTTTTTTCATGCCATAAATTAAGTTGCCCACTAACTCAGCCTACATGTGTCAAAATTGATTCTAATGATTTGGCAAGTGTTTCCCTTTTTAGATGTTTACAAATAGAATCTTTTAACCCCCTAATTAAAGATTTTAATTCTATTTTCCTAGTTTCTATTTGGTTTATCAAATTTTCTTGTGTTCCAAGAGGAGGTTTCTTTATTGGTAGAGGTTGTTGGGATTGATTTTTTTTATTCATTTGTTCATCAAGAGAAGATGAAGTGTTTGGTTGAGGGTTTTTTCTAGGGAGATCATTCCTACGTATAAATTAAAATAAAAATTTAATAAAATAAACCTTGAGAATTAAATTTGGTTTAAAACTAAAAATAAACTTATATTACAAAAAAATAAGAGTTATAGGTTGTAAAATCACTAAATTCTTCTAGTTTGGGGTAAGTGCACAAAGATGGGGGACCAAAAAGGGGGTATAAGTTGCCACTTTTTTCCTGAAATCAGCAAACTCTGAACTTCAAAAAGAAATTGAAGATAGTTAGACTCAAAATTTTGAGATGTGACAAAAACAAGAGTTGTAATACTCTGAATCTAGTTCCTAAACTACTAACTTATTTTCAAAATGGTGCAGATTAAGGCCCTCAAAAAGGGGGAGCACAAAAAGTGGTCTTGTTTTTTGTCCAAAAACATAACATAGCGTCTGGTGTGCTCCCCCTAAAATGTTAACTTTTTTAAAAAAAAATTTTAATTGCTCCAGTGAGAAGTTAGCTAACACCATGTAGTTTATTCAAGATTTTTTTGGTAATTTTTTGATGAACGTATAATTTTTTATGAATTTATGAAGTGCACACATCCTGAAAACATGAAATTTCTGTGTGCTCCCGTAGAAATCATTTAAAACTAATCAAAAATTAAATTTTATTTTTTTTAAAGTGTGTAGAATGGAGTCTAGTTTCTAAAAATGTAACTTATTACAAAATTTGATTAACGAGCCAAAATCTATGCCCAAAATACTGCATGTTGGTTTTTTACAAAAAATAGACATACACACAAAAGAAATTAGAGTTGAAAAACTTAACATAATCAGAATTCAAAATAAATTATATGCTTAGATAGCTAACAGAGAGATCTACAATATCACGTCATTTGATTTTTACCTTCTTGAGCCATGAGTAAACCTGACGAGGAGCACACAAAAAAAAGATGTCATTCTTATGTATGTCTGTTGGAAAACACGTCTCAAGCCTATTTCAATCATCCAAGCCTTTGGGTTGGATCTCCAAGGCAAATCCAAGCCTTAGGATTAGTAAATTCAAATCCTTTACAAAGCGCACATGCCCTAAAGCACGCATGTAAATCATAAATTTACATAGGGCGTACGCCCTATAGTGCGTACGCCCTATGTAAGTTTATGAGATTCACATAGTGATGAGAAATATTCAAAGTGGGAGGAAGAGAGAGAGAGAGAGAGAGGGAGAGAGAGGGAGAGAGAGAGAGAGAGAGAGTGCTCTCTCTATCTCTCTCCCTCCCCCATACTCTCTCTCTCCCTTTCTCCCCCTTATCACTCTCTCTCACGCTTATCATGCTCACTCTAACCTTCTATATCTCTCTCTCCCTTCTCTCCTCTCTCTCTCATCACCCTCTCTCTCCCTCTCTCACCCATACTCTCTCTCTCTCTCTCTCTCCCCCCTTATCCTTCTCTCTCTCCTACTCTCTCTCTCTCTCTCTCTCTCTCTCTCTCTCTCTCTCTCACCTTCTCACTCTCTCTCCCTTATCTCCTCTCTCTCTCTCTCTCACCTTCTCACTCTCTCTCCCTTATCTCTCTCTCTCTCTCTCTCTCTCTCTCTCTCTCTCTCTCTCTCTCTCTCTCTCTCTCTCTCTCTCTCTCTCTCTCTCCCTCTCCCTCCCTCGTACTCTCTCTCTCTCTCTAGTTTTCTTAGAACATGGATCAAAACATAGGACTAGGTAATAATGAAATAAAAAATATACACCACCACTAGAGGAAAATGTAGAAAACTATGGAGGAGACTTAAGCTACATCCTATGGGAGTGTCATCACATGGAAATCTACTTGAGTTACCCTAGACTGGTCACACTAGACCCTGGACTGGTCACACTGGACCCCAGACCCTCAATATGACCCATGTGGAACTAGAATACCCTCTCAAGAACATGAGGAGTTCTAATCATACCTATTCTCTAGGTATCTTCCCATTCCCATCCTTAGCCTAAACAAACTCTCAAGGCATAGGCGAGGCATAATCTCTAAATTATCTTTTTAATGAACTCTACAAATTTAATTACTATGTTATCACTTGTTAACAAACTTACAATAGGTACCTTGGTACTGACCACTTTGGGTCTCAGACCCCTATTGTAAGCCACTCCCCTAAAATGAACCTATTTAACCTCCCCTAGGATCTCAAGTCACCAAAAATCAAACAAGTATCATAAAATATATCAGGGACACACTCTGGTCCTCAAACCAAAATGTCGTAACCACTCTCTCAAAGAGTTTTACATAACCATAAGATTCCACAGAAGAGAATCATAGAGAAAAATTCACATAAGGTTGGGCTAAATTGAACGATTACAAAATAGTATGCAAGGTTGGGCACGCAAAGATCCCCTTGCAGGTGGTGATGGAGATCCATTATCACGGTGCGAGTAGGATAGAGCCACATTATAGGTAGAGGTGGCTACACTCTAGGCACAGTTGTCATAGAGAGACACTCAGTTGTCTTAAATGAGAGAAGAGCGAGACATATACACTCATACAGCCACCCACCAAGGCCAGAGATCTACTTATTATTTTGCCTTATATTGTGCCCATGTTCCTACTGCTCATAGGGCTCCACTATTTTCTATTATAGTGCATCAGTAAGAGGGTGCGATGCCTCCTCCTCCACCTCCACCTAGTAGAGCATATGCACCCCCTCCTGATCCTCCACAAGAGGATGAGGGAGCTAGTGAGGCTTGGATATTTTGTACTTTCATATTTTTATCTCTGATATATTGTACTTTATTGATGACATCATATATTTTTACCATTTTTATCGATATACTCTCTTATATCCTCTGGACTATTTATTCCTGATACATTGTTTCATGGGATATTGATACTTGTTTATCCATGCTCTGATATACTGATGCTTATGTCATTTGTGCTTTGATATACTACTCTAATATTCTGATATTGATGTCTCATCTGATTTATCTTATCTTATCTGATGCTTTTGATCTCTGCACATGTTGGATATTTGATATTTGTCTTATGCTTTGGATATTGATGCGATGGTCATACTTGGTCATGATTAGATTAGATGGTGATAAAATGACATCATGATATATTTCATTGATACATGCTTATGTTTTTGTGTTTTTCAAAGCTTTTATGAATGTATGGATGCAAACTTTATTTCATGTATGGATATGGATGCATGAGATGTATTGCAATGCAATGTATGGAAATCTCATTTTTATTTATGTATGGATGATTATGGATGCATTATGCAAATATTTTTATGATATGAAATGGATGAATGCAAATGAATATCAGTGATATATACTCTGTCATTTCATTTCAGTTGTTTATGATTTCATGATGTACTTGGTCAAACATGGAAATTGATTAATGTTTTCAGAATCTTCATCTCACCTTAATGTTTTAGATAATTGAATCCACACATTCATGCTTATGCAATTTAAAATGAATGCAACTATATTAAAATGAATGCAATTTTAAAATGAATTTCAATGCAACTAAAGACATGAAATGCATCTAAATGAACCTAATGCATATTATTATGATATGAAACTAAAAATGAACCTTAATGTAATTAACCAAATGAAATGCTCCTAGACTAAGACACCTAGGACATTCAATGTTTATTCAAAGTGGGTTAATTGTCATCATAGAGCATTTGTAACAGGACCTCATTAGGATAGTACAATTTTCACTGATAGATTTAGTAATCCTAAAAAATATGAATACTTCCTTTTATTTGTCATGTTGAAAGATAACCTAAACATTAAAGTATTAGCTAGAATGTCTTATCAGTTACTTCCTATTTGATATAAACCTTTTCTTTTCAGGTGCATAATGTGTAAATATATACCCACAATGACCTTTCATTTTGTATTCATATCCTTGGGTATATGTCTGATTTACTATGTACCTTAATAGGAAGAAGTTTTTTCATCTTTATTTAAAACAGACAAGGAAATAAATCCAACCTCACCAAATTTTTCATAGGAAACAGGTCGAGGTATACATTGCGTTCCAATCTGATGGAGGCACTTAGAGTAGACACCCATGTTGGAGATTTTCCAGCAAGCCAATGTTGACTGTATGTTTGTCATTGATTAAAACATATGGTAAGCATCATTTGTGGAAGTATGATGGAGAGAGCCTTGAGAATATGTTTCCTAGATATGTTATCAGCATGATATCATAGACATAGAGGTTGATTTTGAGCGAAGACAGTAATACAGTTGTTTGTATTAGTAGTGTTCCTGACAAGTCCCAGGAAGAGTTTTGTATGTGATTTATAGTACAGTTGTGATGGAGCCTTAAATGATCCTTGCTTCATAAAAAAAATGATTCTTGTCTGGAATGATGATAAAGAAGAAGACATTGTCAAAAAACATTATTTCCATTGGAATAAAAGACATGAAGAACAAGACAACCAAGATGAACAAGATAAGATGATAGAACTCTCTTATTGTTCTTTACTTAAATGATCCTTGATTGAATACCTTGATTGCATCATGTCGTACAATAACTCCAAACAAGTTTTTAAATCTTCCCTTCAACCATTCCAACTGATTTGGATCAGTTTATTTTCTTGTTTAAAGTTAAAACTCATTAAAACTAGTTTCCCTCCTAATGACTCCTAGCCGTTGGGATTCAAAAATTTGAATTATCAAACTTCAAATTTTTTGCATAAATCAATTAAATAACTTCTCAAACTTGTCAAATAGATCCTTAAGACTCTATCAACCACTTCTAAACCCTCCTAAGGCTATTAAGGATCCAATTTACATGCCAATTGATTGTTTTAGATAGCCCCATGCCTTTGCTTTGATCTTTGTCCTTCATAGTCCTATTGCCATGCTCTGATGCTCTTGCATCAGAAGCATTATCTATAATTTGATAGGGAGCTCAAATAACATAGTCAAAAAACATTATTTTTACCTTTCCAAGGGCATAACTTGTGCATCCAGATTCTGTTATTAAAAAATGAATAGGCATTGGAAAGGTGTTTTAGTGCTCTTTCTATATCTGCAGTCAATTTAATTAGCTTTTCATCAAGTACACAAAGATTAGACATTATTTATTTTTTCTAATTTTCACTTTCCAACTTTAATATTTGTACTAGGGTTTGGGTTCTTATATATATATTATGTGTGTGGGGGGTACTTTTCCTCTTGTTTCACATGGCAGATCCTTCCTCTATTGATCATCTTACTTCACATAATTATCATGCCTGGAAGGCACATATGACCTTCTTTCTCATGTCAAGGGGGGTATGGTCCTATTTGGATGAGGCTCAACCTTAGTTGACTTTCTTGTTCAAATTCATGCAACATTAGCACATAATGGATGAGGCCATGGGGATGATTTCCCTAAACATTTTAGATGTATTTTGTTTCACCTCGAGGGTTGCACTATATCTTGAGACATGTGGACCAAGTTTCATGATCTTTTTGTCACCATTAACCAATTTAAGGCACTTTAGATTGAGGCATAGTTGACCTCTTTGGCACCTAATTCTTTTCCATATATTGAGGATTTCTTGATGAAATTCAAGTCATTGCAATCATTGTTATAGAGTTTTGGTAAGAACAAAACAAACACTAAGTGTATATATCTAATACTCTTTAAGCTTTGAGGTTAGTTTCAGATATTTTCTTCTACATTCTACTCCATCATGGATGCTTTGGGTCCATGCTTTTCTATGCCTACCTATGAGGTATTATATGAGAGGCTCAAACATGAGCAGTCCAAGCTCACATATTTGGATGCTCTTCCAGGATCAAAGAACCAAGCATTGGTAGCTCATACATCTCAGGGAAGCAAGAGCAAAAACAAAAGTCATAGACCAAATAGCCTCGAAAGGATTCTAGTTCTCAACACCCCTCTGGCCCACCTTCTCCTAAGAGGGAAAAATCAAAGACAAAAAGACCTAAGTGTGCTTATTTTAAAAAGCCAAATGATGATAAGTCTTATTTCTATGAGAAGAAGATAGATGGATATGAAAAATAGGTTTCAAGTTTGACATCTCTTCTTATGAAGAGTGACATTGATATTCCTTAATCTTCTACTTCTCACAGGTCTTCTTCTTCATCATCATTCCAGACAAGGAACAATAAGAGAGTTCTATCATCTTATTAAAACTCGGTGGTCCTTGTAATTGTATTGGAAAACTCATTTCAAGAACCAAGTTGTTAATGAAGATGTCCATTTTCCCATTTTCAAATATTTGCCTAGCTATCATGCAAAGATTTTCCTCCATCGTAGTAGGAAATTCAAGAATGATTCTCCCATTTTATGTTTGGTATTGCATAGATCTAACATTGTTACTGTGTGTTGGATGTTGTAGGAGTATTGTTGTATGAATTTTTACACTAGTTCATCAAATGTCTTGATTCCTATAGGTAATTTTGAGAACCAATCCATAGCTTGTCCACATAAGCTTCATGGAAATAATCTCATTAGATAAGTTTGTTCGTGCATGAATTCCATATTGGTTGTGAAAAAATCCCTCACATGATCTTGAGGGTCAGAATTTCCCATGTATTTGTCATATTTTGGAATTGTGACATTTTTATGAAATGGAATCATTTTTAGTCCCTTGTCAAAAGGGAAAGGACAAATGTTTTCCAAAGAGTATTGTTTCATCAGCTTGTCCTTTTCTTTCTTAAGTTCTTGGATCTTTTCTTACATGGAAAGTAGTTGTCTTGTTTAAATAGACATTGGACTAAGATCTTCCTTTTTCTTAAGCTGGTTTACATCATAGTCCTTTGGTAATTTCACACCTTGAGAGGCAAGTTCTAGGAAGTATTTCTCTTTTTTTTCTTCCAAGGTTCCCTCAAGAATTTTGTTAAATCATTTGCTTCTCAAAGCTCTTTGGTAATCCTGATCTCTAGGGTCTTCATCATCATTAGAATCTTAGTGTATCTCATGGTGTTGTGCTCCTTCTTGGTTGATTCTTTCTTGGTTATCTTGTTCATCTTGGTTGTCTTGTTCATCATGTCTTTTATTCCAATGGAAATATTCCTGGTTATTCATGTTTGTTTGTTCAGGTGTCACTGTATAGGTCATGTTAGGTGTAGTTCCAAATAAAGGATTAAGCCTTGAAGTTTCTCCTATTTCAAGTGTGATCAATGGTACTTCATCTAAGAATGGGTTTTTTCCAAAATGGTAAGATTTGTGTCTTGTATTAACCATAAAAACTTGATTAAGGGATCAATGAGTGTCTTGAATTTAAAGTGGGTCTGAATGTTTGCAATGTCTGATTGTGAATCCAAGGATGCAAGAGTGGGTTTGAAATTGTTTTATGGATCCAATGTCAAAGGGTGTCAAAGTGCCCTAATAGTGAGTTGGGAACCAAAAATGTAAGTGGGTCTGATAATGTGGAAGTTCCAGTGCCAAAAGGTGTCAAATTGCCCTGATTATGAGCTGGGAACTTGATTGTAATTGATAGGATAGAATGACTCCACAATTTGGACAATGCAAATTTGGACCATGCAAGGTAACAAGACTTTCTCAAAGATGACTCTTTCAGGTTATCAAATGGATGTGCTTTGACAACATAATCTCACTATTGGGCCAAATGGGTATCTAGAAATGCAAAACTTTTGGTTATGGAAAGTACATAAATGCTCACTGTCCTAGATGCAATCCACCTTGAGGGATGAATGAATGGATAATGAAACATAGGTTCATAAAAATCATGAAAATCAGAAATGTTGAATATAGGTGATATATCCATGTCATCAGGTAACTCAATCTCATATGCATTTAAACTATCAAATTTTCTCAAAATCTTGCAAGGTCTAAACTTCATCATCTTCAGCTTTCAATATGTTCCAAAAGGAAATTTGTCTCTCCTCAAATGAACCATCACTTCATCACCAACATCAAAAGTCTTATGTCTTTTTGATCTATTAGCTTTGTCTTTGTATTTCTGATTAGTCTTTTCCAGCTTAAGATTCACATCTTCATGCAATGTCTTCATGTGCTCAGCAAATTTTACTCCTTCAACACTTCTTTTTCTTTCATTGACAATGTCTCTCAAATATGATATACCTCTCAATTGTATGCCATTTACAATCTCAAAAGGTATGTTTTACCTAGTGGTATGTTTTGTATTTGTTATAGATAATGCTTCATAAAAACAATGATTCTTCTTTCACTAGTAATGCCCCATGTGGATTCATCTTTCTGAGTTTTTGCTTCATTGGTTTATGAACAATACATACACTGATGATGACAATATAATTCATATGGTGGAACCATGTGAACACTCCATGAATATGATCACTCTAAAAGGAGTCAAAAAAAAAACTGAGTCTTCTAATGTTGTAACAAGAAATCAAGCTAAGCTCACTCTCAAAGTAGCTTCAACATCTAACACACCAGCTACAACAACAACAATGTCTAAGCAAGTGGCATTACCTCCAAAGTTTAATCTTGTGGATCAGTTTCAAAGGACACCCACTCAAATATCTATTCTAGATTTGTTGAAAATCTCTCATAGTCATAAGGATTTCCTTGATCGGGCCCTACTTAGCACTAATGTACCAAAGGATCTAGATGTGGATAGATTCCAAGCTATGGTTGGTCACTTGAATTCCCCACATTACCTATCTTTTTCTGAAGAGGATGATAAATCATTGAACGAGCCACCTAATCAACCTCTACATTTAGAAGTCCTTATTCATAAACACCGTGTGAAACGTGTCTTGATAGATGGAGGCACTGGTTTGAACATCTGCACATACAACTTGGTAAAAACATTGGGATTCTCAGAACATGCAATTGATCCTAGAAGAAAGATAACCATCAAGGCTTATGATGAAGAAGAAAGATCCTCCAAAGGATTGGTTGTTTTACCTATTAGAGTGGGACCAGTAGAGAAAGATGTCCTATGTCAAGTTCTTGATTTACCACTCATATACAACATTCTTCTTGGAAGACCATGGATACACTCAATGCAAGTTGTGCCTTCTACTTACCATTAATGCCTAAAGTTTCCTCATAATGGAGTGGATGTGACTATTCTAGTAGATACAACATATTCTTGCAATAATCTCAAACAAATAGAAAGCATGGTTCCTCACAACAAGGAAAGCTCTAATAAGGCAGAAACATCCAAGGAAATAGTTTTGAAAAACTTTGCTAAAAAGATCAACATCCAAGAAACAAGTATGGGTGAATACAAGATAGATCCCGCAATATCTTTAATAGATCTTCCCATATCCCCTACAACACAAGGAAGACCCTCATCAACATTTACACCATCCAATGATAGTGCTCTAATAATACATAAAGGAACCAAACTGGTCAAAGCAAAAATACCCCTTGAAGAAGAAAATGAAGAAAAAGCTATTTTACAGTGGCTCTATAAAGAAAATGAAGAGGATGGAAATATCAAACATGTTGAGATAGCTCAAAAAAATATGGGAAGGGATATGAAATTATGAAACAAATGGGGTACAAAGGAAAAGGACCCTTGGAACAAAAAAAATGAGGACTTATGGAACCTCTATATATGGATTTCAGAAATCTTAAAGACAAGACTAGATTAGGATTCAAGGAAGCAAGATTTCATCCTATAGCAGAAAGTGGTCCTATATTTGATAGATCAGGAGACTCAGATGATGAAGAAGAGGTAGAAGGACAACCTATTTCCTATGAAAGGTTTCTGCTCTTGCAAGGAGACCCACTATCAAAAATTGGTACCAATCTTGAACAAGAGCCAGAAGAAGAACAAGCAGAAGAACCTAAAGATGAGCATGAACAAGGGCTTTCTATTTTTGACACTCCTCACTCTGATGAGGAACTAGACATGATAAACTTATAAGAACCATTGCAAGAAGAAGAGAACCATGCTAATGAAGAAGATGAAATACCCATGACTATTGCCCACTTCTTGGGGGTTTCAGATGATAGTCAATTAGACTCACATGAATATGAATGGGATATCCTTTCTGATGCTACCATGGACATAGAGATAGATGTGATACACAAATTTTCTTCTAGAGTCTTGATTAAAGAAGGAGAGAGTTCTAATGCTAGACCACTAGAGTTAAATTTGCATAACACTAACATGAACTCTAATAATAACGAACATGAGTCTAATAATCCTACCATCTATTTAGAAGCAAACTTAATAGAAGACATCTTGTGAGTTAATAACTTTGGTAATAATGTGGTGCTATCTCTTGAAACAACTAAATCTTTGTCCTTAAAATACCCTAAACTGATAGACTGGGATGATCCTACAACCACAAGCCTATTATCTTTTGACAATGACTATTCCATAGCTTGTTATGTAAATTATTGTGAATCCTTCCTTTCTTCCACTAGTGTAAAGAGTGAAACCATGACTGAGGAGGATATCAAGTTTCTCAGTCTCAAAATGAAAAATAAAAAGAACAAGAGATCTAATGGTGAAAACCACCTAGTGGCAGTATCAGATCCTAAAAGAGAAAAATAAAAAGATGTATCTGATGGTGAAAACCTCCTAGAGGTGCCAAAGGATGGGATTCTTGATATCCTCCCAGATCACTTTTAGGAAAGATCATCAATTCTAATTGAACCTACACAACCCATTAACTTGGGAACAATAGAAGCTCCTAAGCTATTCCACATTTCTCAGTCATTGAACGAAGAGGAAAAGATCGACCAATTCATCAATTTCTTCAAAGAAAAGAAGATCAATTTTGCTTGGTCTTTTTTAGATATGCCTGGATTGGACACATACTTGATCATGCATCACTTGTCTATTTCACCTGATATAAAACCAGTGAAGCAAAAACTCAGAAAGATGAATCCACATGGGGCATTACTAGTGAAAGAAGAATCATTGTTTTTATGAAGCATTATCTATAACAAATACAAAACATACCACTAGGTAATAATGAAATAATTACCTAGGTAAATATTTAAGCATGAATGTGTGGATTCAATTATGATAGGTCTTTATGTCACTCAACCCCAACATTATGATAGGTCTTTATGTCACTCAACCCCAACATCAGCATTCAACTAGCCCAGGTCTATAACACACAGCACACTAGTAGGCACTCAGGAAAGATCTAAACTTGTACTCTAACTTCCAAGCAATCTTCCTGCTCCTAAGCTCGCAGGCTACTAACCTTTCTTTTCACAATCTAATCCCTAAACAACTACCCAAGCATCCTATAAATAATAATTCCTAGCCACAAGTTGGCTGAATGAAACAATAAATCTTTATAAACAAATATTAAATGCTAAAACATCAGTCGGCTCTCACATAGCCTTACAAAATAAATAAACTCTCAAAGATGGCCCCAAATGATCATTAGATCTGCATAGAAGAATGCAATACACTAGATCTAGGTCCCCACATGTCTAACGGTCAATCCATAACACGAGGAGCGTGACCCAAATTAAATGCACTAGTCGGCCAAGCCGATCTATCCAAATAATCCAGTAAGCAAGAACATTGAGCAATAGAAGAAAATAATCGAGCACCAGTTGACTGACCATGCTAGGCATGACCATGGAACACAATTATCACCGAGCACCAGTCTCCCAAACTGAGCAAGAACTCCACCAAACCAAGATCAAAACTATCAATCTACCTTTAAAGACAAACATATTTTTGGTTGATACAGGATTGCCAAGAATCCTAGGATGCTCTTGCATCATTTTGGTAATTAGTGGTGCATGGATTCTTTTGTTACTATTGACTATTATGCTTACAGTGTTCTTCCAGGTGTTCCTGATATCGCGAATTTCCCTATAGTTTATCAATTGGCTTTTGGTATCGTAGTCTACACATGTTCTATCTAGATTCATCTATTGGTGGATTCAAGAGTTTTGGCGATCAATTCATGGACTTGATTGTGGTATTTTGATAGTTTTAGTAAATGTAAAGTGCATACTATAAACATCTTAAGTGTGAACTATATTTGGGTCTCGTGATAGCATGTTAAAAAGGTTTCATAAGTATGTCCTAGATTTAGGATCATTGGTAATGCATTAAATGCATTTATAATATTTTTTTATTAATTGGGGCCAACACATTCTTTTGGTGTGGCCAACATGTGTATGATTGGATATTTATATAAATAAAGAAAACCTTTTGTATCTGAGGTGTGTGAGTGTGTAAGTGTGATTATGGAAGAAGATAAGTGAGTTGTAAAAGGAGTTTGTTAAGCGAGTTCTTGATGGTGATGTGTACAAGATGAATCCAAATGTGGTTAGTGTGATGCTTGTATACAAAGTGAATGTGAATTTGACAAGAGAAGATTTGTGTGTTGATGATTGCATGTATGGATGAAATTGGTAATAGACTAATATATCATTTATGTATTGCAATATAATGGTGACAATATTCTCAACAATGGATTCAATCTTCTTTCTTATATTTTGGCAGTGAGCCTATTTGTACTTGTAGTGAGCTTATTTGTATTGGCAATGAGCCTACTCATATTTCAAGGGAGTTATCTTGATTGACAGTAAGCGAACCATAGTGAGCAACCCACAGTGAGAAAAATGGCAGTGACCCTTCGTAAAAATCACCTTAATCAGTGTTTCATTTCATGAGAATTAGCTTCTCCATGGTTTTTCCCAGAATGGTTTTCCACATAAATTCTAGCATTCTTTGTGTTGGTAGTTCTATGATTTCATATTTTCATTTGTTATAATTTCTTTATATGGTTATCGATAGAACAAAAGTTAATGTTGATATAACAATCATTATCATTTGTTTGGTTTGTGAGTTTTCCAACATAGTAAAAGTTTTAGAAGGTATTTGTGAACAACTAATTCAACCCCCTCCCCCCCCCCCTCTCAGTTATTCATCATGTTCAACAATTGGTATCAAAGCTTGGTCCCTTACAAATAGAGTTTAACCACTTGAGGGAGATCCTGGTTGTTTGAGTAGATGGAAGGAGGATACTATGCTAATGAGGATTGGAAGATCATGATAAGAGAAATTGAGAGTACTAAATCAGAGAATGAGGAGTTGAAAGAGAAATAAAGGAAGCAAATGTATGTATCACAAAGCTAAGGGACCATATCCAGAAGTTCAAAGCAAGGTATGAGGAAGTCAATCAGGAATTGAAGAAATCAAAAGAAAATGTAGGATTTGAGCAATACAAATCCACAAAACCCGAAGATCACCTGCATACAAAAACCTATTACAAGGAAGTAGAGACAAGAAGAGGGCAAGGGTTTGACTCAAAAATATGAAGAAGAAAATATCCTCAAATAATGAATGAATTGAATGTACAATGGATCATCCATATAAAGGAGATCGAAAGCCCTGAAAGGAAACCCTAGTGCATGTAATAATTAGCTAAATTATTACAAGACTAATGCATGCAAGTTTATATTTAAAACAATAAGTGCATAAGTTTAAATCAGCTAGTGCATGTGTGTTTAAATATAAACAACTAAAAATAAAATTGTTGACATCTTAAGAATGGAGTAAAGTTAATTAATAAAATTAATACTTTACTCTAACACCCCCCGTTAAGATGAGAAAAAATGTAGCTACAAACAATGCAAGAAGAAAGCAAAGGAAACTACAGTGCTAAAAGCATACAAATGGGTCCCGACAACATGGCCTGATGAGGTACCCAGCACAACCATATCTCTGTAAAATGGAGAAATAGAGAAAACCTAGTGGGAAAAAACCCTACTCCAAAAAGAGATATAAAGGAAAGCAAAAGAAAAAACAAAAACTTCAAGAGACTCTCACAAAGCCATAAGTACAATGTGTGCTGCCAACCCCCCCGTGAGAGAGGATCGAGGCTCCAAAGCCCCCCCAGAATGAAAGAACCCCTGGATCAATGAAAAAAACACTATGACTCCAATGCAGAGGAGTGAAAGTTAGTGGACACTAAAGAGGTAACCTTAAAAGATGAGGTGTCACTGGAATTTTGAGCTGATGCTCAAAGGAGTAAACATGAGGATCCTAAAAGGGAATCCCCAATGTAGGTGGTGTGACAGGTGTGCTGACACTATCATGAAAGAGGAGATGAATGTCCTCTGTAGAATCCTCAACAAGTACACCTAATGGCTCGATGAATGGAGCTGGAGGGTAAGGCAGTGCTGAAGAGAAAAGACCTGAACAGGATGTGGTGTGGTAGTCATAACAGTGATCTCAGGAACAATACAAAGGTTCAAGCGACCTGACTGCACCACATGATGCTCTCGCGAAAGAGGAGAGCTATGCTCTGACAATGGAGATGGTGGACCAAAGTGTGAGAAGGTGTAGAGATGGGTGGAATGATCAACTATCCCTTTAGCAACAATGCCTCCTGTCGCACTATCCCTAATGAAGACTGAATCTGTAGTGAACGAAATTGTCTTTCCTGATCCAATGTGTGTAATCTGATAAATTGAGAGAAGGTTTACATACAAAAATGGAAAATACAATACATCATTGAATGTGCCATCCTAGATGCCTACTAAACCTTTCCTCCAGACTATCAGGACAATGTTATTCCCCATGAGAATATGAGGAATGGGAGAAGCCTCAACAGTAGAGAAGACCCCTTGAGAAGATGCCATATGGTGAGAAGCACTTGAATCCAGTATCCAAGGGACCTATGAAGGAGATGCAATGGATTCCTATAATGCATGACCCTATCCAAAATCCTATCCAGATGTCGAAGATGTGGAAGAAGACTGAAAAGAAAACCCCTATGAGGTAGAAGAGGATGGAGAGGAAACAGTGCTCTTCTCAAGAAGAGCTCGTAAATCTACAATCTATTTCTCATAGCCATCAAATCTCTTCTAAAAAAAATGTGACTCATCATGAGGTCCCTTCTAACAATAGGAACACGTAGGTCTCTAAGTCTTTTCTTTCTCCTTCTTAGAAGAATATAGTGGGCCAATAGAGTGCTGAGAAGAGGAATCTAATATCTGCTTCGACTTCTGCTTCTTCTTTCCATTGGATGGCTAGGAAACCAATGCTTGGTTCTTTGACCCTATTAGAGAGTCCAACTGAGTAAGTTTGGCCTGCTCTCTAGTCAAATGATCACAGAACACCTCAAAAGTGGGCATGGTGAATGTAGGTCCCAAAGCGTCCATGGTAGAATGAAAGGTAGACGAGAAGATCTGAAAGTTTCCCCTAAGCTTAGACAAAATCAAATAAATGCACTCTTTATCAGTCTTTTGCTTTCCACATTCATGTAACAAAGATCTCTAATGTTTGAACTTCATTAGAAAGTCCTCAATAGAGGGAAAAGAATCAAGTACAAGAGAGGTAAGCTCTGCCTCAATCTAAAGTGCTTTGAACTCATTCACTGTACCAAACAAAGTGTTTAGCTTGGTCCACATAGCTAGAGGGGTATTGCACCCATCAAGATGAAACTCCAAGCTATTTGATACCTATAAAGAAATCAACCCCATAGCCTCATCCATCTTGTTCTGATGTTGCATGATGTCAAAGGGCCTCTGTAATACTGGCTGCACTACATCTAGACAAGACCAGAGCCCTTTTGAACAGAGAAGCCGTGTCATCAGGGTTTTCCATGTGTGATAATTATGTGGGGTCAAAAGTTCTAGACAAGAAGAGGTCTCAGCCATATTTTTTAGAAGGGGTTTTGTTTTGATAAATATCTGGTTTAACTGATAAAAACAAGAAAATAACACCCCCCCACAATCCAAATATCGAACCCCTAAGCCTAGAATGATATGCATTATCAAGAGAAGAGAAAAAAAGATTTAGATCTGAATCTTGTGTACCTTGAAAAAATTCTAATGAAAATAGGTAGAAATCTGGATGGTACTTGAGAAGAGCTTTTCGACGCTTCTTTCGGATCAAAAAATGGAGCTAATTTGATCAAATTAGCCCCCCAGAATGCAAAAAGGATAATCTGACATTGATAGAAAAAATAGCAAGCTAGATGAAAAAAATTACCAGATTAACCTCCATAAGAGCATCAGGCTTGGAACCAGCTTTCCGATGATATCTTGTTTGTTAAAAAATGATGTCTGGAGCTCCTGGAACGCCAATTTCATTGAAAGATGCTCCAAAAGAGAAAAAAAAATTCAAATTTTTTTTTGGTTTTTTAAAAAAGGACCATTGGCCCCTGGTCACATGAAAGGCCCTTGGCACTGGTGGTTGGGACCTACCGTCGGTGGTTAAGGTCTTACTGTTGGTGGTTTGGACCTGTCGTCGGCGGTTAAGGTCTTATCGAGGCAGTTTGTGCGGGTTGAGCGCGGGAGGCGTTCACAGGCGGCGACGGTGTTCACAAGTGGTTGCGTGACAACAGAGCAGTGGCATGCAGGTGGCGCGGTGGTGGCACCTTTTGCGCTGATTTTTTTTTTGAATTTGCTGCTTGAAAATTGTATGAAAAAATGCCTTGGGGTGCATGCACAGTCGTACGGCCCCGGGGCAAATTTTTTTTGCCTCCCCCTGCAACGTTGGCCAAATTTTATGTGTTTTATATCAAAATAGGGGTTTTTGGGCCCTGCGAGTTCAACAATGAGGTCCGTTTGAGCTCAAAGTGCACCAAAATTTAGGGACCTCCTAATTTCAATAAAAAACATAAAAAAACCCTAATTTGAAATAGATGAATTTCTTATCTCTTAATCCTTCAAACGTGAACAAGCTGTAGCAGATTAAGCTTTGATACCATGTAGGATTTGAGCAATACAAATTCACAAAACCCGAAGATCACCTGCATACAAAAACTTGTTACAAGGAAGTAGAGACAAGAAGAGGGCAAGGTTTGACTCAAAAATATGAAGAAGAAGATATCCTCAAATAATGAATGAATTGAATGTACAATGGATCATCCATATAAAAGAGATCGAAAGCTCTAAAAGGCAACCCTAGTGCATGTAATAATTAGTTAAATTATTACAAGACTAATGCATGCAAGTTTATATTTAAAACAACAAGTGCATAAGTTTAAATCAACTAGTGCATGTGTGTTTAAATATAAACAACTAAAAATAAAAGTGTTGACATCTTAAAAAGGGAGTAAAGTTAATTAATAAAATTAATACTTTAACAAAAAAAATAGCAGACCTAGAATAGGAAGTAAAGGAATTAAAGGAAAAGATAGCTGACCTAGAGAAGAAGTTTAATGACAAGGAAGATAATATGGAATTCATGAAAGATGGGTTGAAGCATAAAATGAAAAGCATTAGGAAGATCGAGGAAGAACTGGAAATTGTAATGGAAGAAATTTGAAGAGAATCTCGAGAATATCATCAAAATGCAGTCAACCGAAAATGAGAGGCTAGATCAAGAATTAAAGAAGCTAAGATCTGAAGAGGCACCTATAAGGGAATAGTCCCCCTAAACATTTAGCATATTCCTAAGTCATTTGTAATTTTTTAACGGTAGAGAATATTTTGTTAGCATTATGGCATATTTCAAGAATCTAAAAAGCATCTTCTAGAAAACTACATTTTTTCAACACCCAAAATATTCGAAGAGTATATATTATATGTGATAGCATCAACAATGGCCCCTACTCCCCTTCTTCATGCCTAAAGGGGGCATTATTTTATTTTACCCATAAATTTTGCATACAATGTCACAATTCTGAAACTGCTTATCGTTGGAAAGGTAATTTTGAGCATGTTCTAGTAATGGCACAGTCTCATCTTTATATTTTATTCCATTTTTTTGTTATACACAGTCAAAGTTAGACTTTTAGTTGTTTCTTTTGAGCTCATATCTTTTCATCAATATCTCCAAGTTTTGTGATTCTTGTAGCATGAGAGAGGTGAGCTAAAGCTCTTTAGATCTATACATGCACTTTTTGGGAGAAATTTATTCAATTTGATTTACATGTATTGAGGTTTTTGGGGTCTAATTATTTTATTTGAGGAGGTATCATGGGTTGTTCTTCATCCTTCAATTATCAACTTGGAAAAGAATGATTATGAGTCTTATCAAAAGGGCATCTTGATACACCTAATGGCTTGATTTATCCCTTATCTATATGGACCAACATCTCAAACCACTCAAAGAGGGGTAAGCATGCTTAGAGTATCATTACTGACCATATTGTAGAATTTGTTTTGTCTAGTGTTGAATCTAGCATTGATCTTGACAACATGTGTGCTTTATCGGTCCTTGAATGTTCCCATACATTTTGGAATCACTTTTGGGATATCTATGGAGATTCTCATATCTTTCCATTTCTAGAGAATCTTGTAGCTGATCACCTCAATCCCCTTGAACATGCAGATTGTATTCTCTATGATCATGGTACTTTTGAGATGTTCAAGTATATCACAAGTCTTCCATGTCCTAATGGATCAAAAGCTTATCTCTTACTTATCAATCCTCACATTGAAACACCATCTTAATATTCACCATTGTCTATTATTCATTATGTCCTTGGCATTGGTACATGAATGGCCCTCATTGATTCAATATAGTAGGACACTCATCTTTTAGATACAACTACTTGGGATTCTATCTTGTGAATATATCATCCTTATATATGACATCTCATACTACATATTTGGTGGATTATTTAGAGAAAAATCATATTTTCATTTTTGATAGACACATCATGGTAATCAATACATATTGATTACCCATTAAGATTGTTCTACATCAGTTTTTGCAGTCTTGTAGGATTTTTACCTTCTATGTTAATCAAATATGTACCTAATTAGATTGTGGGGTGATCCCACAAAGCTGTGTCCCACTTTTCAGGATGAAGAAAATCGACACCTTGCAAAAAAAAATTTTTTTGGAGTCTTTGTGTGAAGTAAATACTTCGCGTGAAGTGGTAGACCCACTTCGCGTGAAGTACCCTACATGGGGGCCTTCACGTGAAGACCCCTCTTCACGTGAAGTACCTTGCATAGGGTACTTCGTGCAAAGAGGGGTCTTTGTGGGAGGCTACCACGATCGGATTTTTTTATAATTTGTGGCAATTGTTATTTATTTTTCATTCTTACTATTCATATTTTGCGGACCCCAGGGCTTAGAGCGAAGCAGTGATGTCTAGTACGACATCAACACCTCCTTAGCTTCTTCGACGTCTTCAGATTGTTGCTAGGATCAGGTACATGCATTTTTCTCATTTTTTATTGTAAGTTATATGTTCTATATTTATTTTAGTTAGTTATTTGTTTTAAATAATTTTTTATATATAGAAATGTTAGAAAATCGTAGTTAAAAATTAGAATATGTTAGAAAATGATAGTAGAATGTTAGAAAAATGTAGTTAAATATTAGAATATGTTAGAAAATGATAGTAGAATGTTAGAAAATTATAGTTAAATATTATAGAATATGTTAGAAAATCATAGTAGAATTGTTCGAAAATATTAAAAATCATAGTATAAATGTTAGAAAATCTCATTAATATTAAAAACCGTAGTATAAATGTTATAATATGTTAGAAAATGGTAGAAAATCGTAGTAGTTTGTTAGCAATTGTTAGAAAATATTTACAAAACATTAGAAACCATAGTAGAAATGTTAGAAAATGTTAGAAAACATTAAGATCTTATAGAAATTATTAAAAATATTTGTTTTTAAATTTCAAGTTTAAAGTTAGTAAATATTAGGAATATATATATATATATATATATATATATATATATATATATATATATATATATCTCACTTGTACATGCATTTTTATTAAAGTTAGTAAATATTAGTTAGTTATTTGTTTTAAATAAGTTTTAGTTTGTAGAAATCTTAGAAAATTGTAGTTAAATTTTTTAAAATGATCTAGTACTATGTTAGAATATGTTAAAAAATTGTAGTAGTAAGTTTCTAGGACCCTTATCCCTCCCTTGCAACATATTAAGACACTTAGGATCCCTTAAGAATCTCAAGAACTTATAATACATATTAGGATGTTCTATGACCCATTGATGTACATGTGTTAGGTTCCATTAATATATACAAGGACTCATTGTTTCCCTCAAGGCTCCTTAAGACATATTAGGATGAATTAATGTAACCTATGATCTCTTAGGACCTATTATGATGCCTACAACCCCTTAAGACATTATAGGACCATTACGCATTGCTTATGACATCTTAAGACACATAGTACCCCTTAGGACCCAAATGACCCAATATTATATCTTAAAATGTCCTAGGACCCATTCATCTATCTTAGCTTCTGTTAATATGTATGTGACCCCATCGTTTCCCACAAGAACCCTTAAGACATACTAGTATCAATTAATGTAACCTAAGATCCCTTAGACCACTTATCACATCTACGACCCATTAACATTATTGGACTGTTATACATACCTTACAACATTTTAAGACATATATGACCCCTTCAAATCATCAAGACCCATTAACATATATTAGGTTGTCCTAGGACCCCTTAGAACCTCTTATGTTACCCATGACCCCTTAAGATAGTCTAGAACCCTTATCCATAGGTTACACTATCTTAAGACACATCTAGGACACATTATTTCCCTCAAGAAACCTTAAGACATACTAGGATCAATTAATGTAATGTAGGATCCCTTAGGACCACTTATTTCACCTATGATCCATTAACATTCTAGGACTCTTATTTGGATCCCTTATGAAATCTTAAAACAAATATGAAACCTTAGGACCTCCAAGACCCATTAAAGAAGCTTAGGATGTCCTAGGACCACTTAGGCCACTTATCACATCTATGACCCATTAAAATTATTGGACCATTATTCATCCCTTACAACATTTTAAGACATATATGACCCCTTCTGATCCTCAAGACCCATTAACATATCTTAGGTTGTCCTATGACACATTTATGTATCTTAGATTCAATTAATACATACGACGATCCACTAATGTCACCTAGGACCTCTTATGTTACCCACAACCCCTTAAGACACTCTAGGAACCTTAGATCTATACCTTATGACCTCTTATGTTACCCATGACCCCTTAAGATACTCTAGGACCACTTATTGCACCTACGACCCATTAACATTCTAGGACTCTTATCTAGATCCCTTAGGACCCCTTAGGACCTCTTATGTTACCTATGAACCCTTAAGACACTCTAGGACCCTTATCTATACCTTAGGACCTCTTATCTTAAGAGACCTAGGATGCATTAGGATAATCCCTTAGAAACATTTATGACAAGTCTACAAAGCCTTACGATATTCTAGTACATCATAGGACCCTTAAGACCTAATAAGACCACTTACTTGACCTAATAGGACCTATTAATACCAATTAGTACATCCTAGGACCCTTAAGACCTAATAAGACCACTTACTTGACCTAATATGACCTATTAATACAAATTAGTACATTGTAGGACCCTTAAGACCTAATAAGACCACTTACTTGACCTAATAGGACCTATTAATACTGATTAGTACATCTTAAGACCCTTAAGACCTAATAAGACCACTTACTTGACCTAATAGGACCTATTAATACCAATTAGTACATCCTTGGACCCTTAAGACCTCATAAGACCTAATAAGACCTTAAGACCCCTTATCTTAAGAGACCTAGGATGCATTAGGATCATCCCTTAGAAGCATTTATGATAGGTCTATGAAGCCTTATGACATTCTAGTACATCATAGGACCCTTAAGACCTAATAAGACCACTTACTTAACCTAATAGGACCTATTAATATGAATTAGTACATCCTACGACCCTTAAGACCTAATAAGACCACTTACTTGACTTAATATGACCTATTAATATGAATTAGTACATCATAGGACCCTTAAGACCTAATAAGACCACTACTTGACCTAATAGGACCTATTAATACCAATTAGTACATCCTAGGACCCTTAAGACCTAATAAGACCACTTACTTGACCTAATAGGACCTATTAATACCAATTAGTACATCCTAGGACCCTTAAGACCTGATAAGACCTTAGGACCTCTTATCTTAAGAGACCTAGGACACATTAGGATCATCCCTTAGAAGCAGTTATGACAGGTCTATGAAGCCTTATGACATTCTAGTACATCATAGGACCCTTAAGACCTAATAATACCACTTACTTGACCTAATAAGACCTATTAATACCAATTAGTACATCCTAGGACCCTTAAGACCTAAGAAGACCACTTACTTGACCTAATATGATCTATTAATATGAATTAGTACATCATAGGACCCTTAAGATCTAATAAGACCACTTACTTGACCTAATAGGACCTATTAATACCAATTAGTGTATCCTAGGACCCTTAAGACCTAATAAGACCACTTACTTGACCTAATAGGACCTATTAATACCAATTAGTACATCCTAGGACCCTTAAGATCTCATAAGACCTCATAAGACCTAATAGGACCTATTATCACCAATTAGTACATCCTAGGACCCTTAAGACCTGATAAGACCACTTAATTGACCTAATAGGACCTATTAATACCAATTAGTACATCCTAGGACCCTTAAGACCTAATAAGACAACTTACTTGACCTGATATGAATTATTAATACAAATTAGTACATCATAGGACCCTTAAGACCTAATAAGACCACTTATGTGACTTAATAGGACCTATTAATACAAATTAGTACATCCTAGGACCCTTAAGACCTAATAAGACCACTTACTTGACCTAATAAGACCTATTAATACCAATTAGCATATCCTAGGACCCTTAAGACCTAATAAGACCACTTACTTGACTTAATAAGACCTATTAATACAATTAGTACATCCTAGGACCCTTAAGACCTAATAAGACCACTTACTTGACCTAATATGACCACTTACTTGACCTAATACCAATTAGTGCATCCTAGGACCCTTTACAAGTATTAGTACACTCTAGTATTGTAAATTTAAGTATAATTTTATATATTTAGATATTTGTTTCCGTTTTGCACATAGTTGTAACATGTAATCAAGTACTTAATTGTTAACATTTAGCTTTCACATGTTATGTATCTAGATGACCACTCAGGATGCACTTGAGACTCCTGATATACATACCATTTTTCATATTGTTGACATGGAGATGGCTCGACTTAGAGCATCCATCCATACATCTTCATCAAATAACATATATAGAGATACTTGTGTCAGTATATTGACTAGTTTAGAGCAGATGCCTACTAGATTGAGGTCTCACTCCTCCTTCACACCTTAGGTAGTTGAGACTATTTTTTGAGAGTTGAGGGCCAAGGTCTCAAGTGATGTTTCTTTGGAGACGGTTCAGAGCTATGTCCCCAAGGAAACCATCAAATAAGAGGTTTTCCCACATTATGAGGGGAAGGCCACTATGAGGGCATATCAGGTCATACAGTGTGTCATTCCCCAGATAGCATGCATGATATACCCTCAGTTTCTTGTAGCACATGGTTGTTATCCTAATAACGACCAGATTCCTTTATATTTTGCACAATAGTTGTACGCTGAGTTCTGTTTGGGACTCAGGGTCAACTATTTAGAACTTCCATCATATTATGGTCAAGGGTGTGGTAGGGTTGCAGACCATGATTAGTATCATAGGCCCGATCAAGTTGTACAACTGCATCGACAACTGGTTGGGCACAGGACTCTGGTAGTGACACCAGCGATGGCTGCTACTGCAGATAAAGTCATCATTACTTCTCAGAGGGGAGTAGTAGATAGTATAAGATAGATTACTTCTACAGCCACATCCATCACTACAGATTCAGTGGGAAAATACATTTTGACTAGATCGAGTAGAGCCAGATCATCTTCTGAGGCTTCATCTAGTACTACTGCAGGTGTGACTGATGAGACATATAGAGTTGCAGGTATTCCTATACCTAGAGAGATACGAGCACTTTCAGGTCATCATAGTCATTTAGATATGGGCCTTTACTTTATGGAGGATCTCATGCAGGCCTATTCTTATATTGCTAACCTACAGAGGATCCCAATACATTTAGTTAGGGATGTCATCACACTTGCACGGGGTCTTGTAGTTCCATTGACATAGGACACACCATCTAGTCAGGCATAGCATAGTGTAGAGAACTTAGCACCCACAGATCACTCTATAGCTGCAAAGCCAAGTATACAGGTTGGAGATGTACACATCACCACTGAGGGCCTTGACACATTTGATGAGAAGTTGCATGGGTTGGGTCAGGTGGCTGTTGGCACTGATGCTGGATCATTTATGCATATGTTATTGCATCCTGATGGTTTAGGCTCTACATCACTCCCCTCCCAGCTAGTGTCACCCCTACACTCCTCATTACTAGAGAGGTTCAGGACTGAAGGTGGTGTGAGTGATATAGTTTTAGTTGATGATACGATGGTGTAGTGCATTGATGATCCTCCTACTCCTAAGACCCAGGTATATACAGTTTTCTTTTCTCTTTTCTTAAGAGTTTTAGTGAACAATTCATTGTAGATGTGTGTATTGATGTTTGTTCAATGTATAATATTTTGTAGGCACAGTTAGCAGAGCAGGTTACCTCTAGTGTGGGCTCAGAGCATCTTCATATGAGAGATCCATT
>BSBK01002113.1:0-2500 GCA_027943335.1 Chamaecyparis obtusa
TGTTATTATTTTTATCTTGTGTAGTCCTTTTGGATTGTTATTTATTTCTTATGTAATTTTTATGAGCTTTCCTTCAATATCGAAAAGAGAGAGCTATAGTTAAAAGCCTTTTGTATTATTGACTTAGTCTTTCTTTAAGATCAATTTCATAACAAAAAAAAAAAAAAAGAGAACATGGATAATTTGACAAGCTTTATTTCTATCATTTTTAAATCTAGAAAATTCTTGGAAAAAATACTTTAAAATTATATACTTTGGCAAAAGAGGTTGTTTAAATGCTTAAATGCTTACTAGGATAATTTTTCAAACATTAATTTCATTTCTAAAGGATGAAGTGACCTATCCTATAAATATTCACTTAGTCTTAGTAGTGTTTTAAAGTCTTTTTCCTTATTTTGCTTTATATTTAAGTCTATCTATATTCATTTTTATTTTGTGTTTAAGTTGATTGATTTTGAGTTTTGAGTTTAGTTGAATGGTTATGTTATGATGGAAATAAAGTTGTTTGTGAGTGCCAATAATGGGGATGGTAATGTGTATTTTGATCTATTGGTTTTGAAGAAACTCATTACAAACTTAGAAATTTTTAGTTCATATTATCATGTGAAATGATTAGTATTGTTTAGAATGTATGGAACCTTATATACTAACAATCTTATTAATGTTTGCTTGGTATGTTAGAATCAATTGTTTTATTTGATTATTAGTAAAAACTTATAAGATCTTAATTGCCACTATGATCTCCAAACCTGAGAACAAGCTTCATTGTTTGTAAATTGAAATAACTTTACAAAATAAAGTTAAAAGAAACAATAGAAAAATTAATTATAAATTTAAAAAATAAATAAATTAAAAATTTAGAAAATCTCTGCTAAAGCTGAGGATTGCTAGCTAGCAGTAGAGCTATGTCTAGAATGAGATCAAAGATATTTTTTGTTAGGGTTGTGGAGATCTAGCTAGCAATGGAGCAATATCTAATGATCAACGATTGCATCCACTTAAACAATCACCAGTCTCCTATTTTCTATTCATCTTAAAAGGATTGCATCTAAAATATTTTCACCTAAGAAGGTAAGGGCTCTTTGTTGTTTAGCTCCAGTTTTTCACAAAATATTTCTTTGTTTCTCCTCTACTTGCAATAATATAAAAGTGGAAGGAAAATAATTCATCTATTCAAGTGATGTTGTACCTTGATGCAAATATAAAATTTGACTAATCCAACATGTATAGAGTAAAATATATTCACTTGGTTTAAGTTTCTTTGCAACTAAAGTTCCAATTTGAAACTATGGATTTTCTTTTCTACGCCCAAAACTATTGCATCTTTCTATTTTTTACTTTTTGGTTGATAGTGCCTTTTCTAGATACCTAGATGGCTTTGCAAATATCAGTGGGACACTTTAATACAACCCTAATTATTTGAAAGTGAGATTATCAATAATTTGATGCTTAATTTGGAATGACGAGCCACATGCTTGACACTTTTTATAAAAAAAAAATAAGAATTGAAAATACACAAGTCAATAAATAAAAATGGAATAGCACCAAAAAATAAAAAGAAAGGAAAAAAAATGTTATTTTTGTTCCTCTAAAACAAAAAATATATAATATAGACACTTGAGTTTCAGATGCATTTGATATTGTACCTTTGTTGCTAGAAACACAAACATTCTACTGTGGTTGCATGTGTCAACATGCACAACATGTTTCAATGTTGAAACACACATTTTAGCAAGGGAAAAAATGGTTTGGCATGGTTTAGAAAAAATTGAAGATTTTAACACTCACTTTACTAAGTGTGAAAACTGAAAATTGTAACAGTTCATTAATTTCGGCATTGTTTTTATTACATAAACATGATGTGAAGTCATTTGTATGTGATATTTAACTTTGAATTATAATTTTTTAATATGTTAACTTTTTTCATATATTTTTTTAATGGCAGGCCTGCAATATCTTTTTTTTTTTTTTGGTAAAAGGTCGAGGCCAGTAGTTTTATTAAGCAGATAAATAGATATATAAAAAAGCCCTGCTTAGTGCAGGCGCTGGTAGGGAAGAGCGGGGTTGAGAAACCCTCCAGCCTTGCCTAGGACTATAGTCCAAATTTTAATACATTGTACTTTAGGAGGGCATCCCCCTTCCATAACATATTCATGAGAGTTTTATATATTACAAATTTCATTATCAGTTGAGTTGAATCATGTCTGAAAGTGAGTCACGAACTGTAGAATGCTTCATCCATTCGACGGGATTGGAATACCTTCCTTCTGGGTTTTGTTTTTTTTGTGAAAGACCAGCTCCGCGGGATGCATCTTGATCCATCATTCCTGAAATAGCTACAGTTTGACTAAGATCATTGTTAGTATATCATTACTGAACTAAGTTTAACACTCATCTAGTAGTAAAAATTTGTTAAGAGGAGCCTATAATTTAGATTTATATGCTTAAAAGAAGTACATGTGCCTACATCATCCAACAATAAATAAGCTCTGAGTCTAGC